>JABASH010003026.1:0-17888 GCA_019776445.1 Tomocerus maximus | reverse complement strand
TAAATATATTCTAAAACTTTACGCTCTAATAATACAATAAAAGCTACATAAAAGTAATAAAAATGTTTCGAATACTGAAACCTATAAATAAACTACAGACATAATTCCTTAACTTGGTTATTTTAATCCTCTCAAAGCTGTAGAATTTACTTAGTTATATAATGGAATGCTAGCTTTGACCACAAAAGTCAAATCTGCTAAGTGTTTTCACTTTGCTAAATAAATATATTATGATGTAACTTTGGCGTCACAAGTTCTCATAAATACACCACTTTATCTCCAAAGATAAAATAAATAAAATTCTACGAAATGAGTATGTAAATGCTTTCAAACTGTAAATAAAAGTATTTTTTCTGCTCGAATAAAATCTACATTAGTATGTACTTTCCCTTACTTTTCAGCGACAAAATGCTGCAAGTAGTTCAGAAGGTGGATGACCGTTCCTCGTCAGAGCTAGTACCTTAAAACTGTTTATTCAGCACTCATTAGAATGGATACGTGTTCAATAAATATATATGTAGATAATACAGATATAAATATAGCTTGTGGCTTGTAGTAGGAAAATACCAAGCAAATATGAATTATTATAAAAATAATCGATAAAGTATCAACTGGTAGTAAATAGCATTTCATTCTGTTGCAACCTGCAACGGAATCCTGAATAAGCATAATAATATTATGAAGAAAGAATGTGCCAGCACATTACACAACTGGCCACTTACTCGTACATATTCCTCCGTAACTCCCAAGATTTGCTGCCGGGGAAATAAGATTTTTATTGTGACGTTGTGAGGTAGTTTGCCCACACATTGTAAGTTTACTATAACACAGCAGATAGTTAGATATGCAAGACGTGCAATAGTGCAACAGTAGACTTCATACTCAGGTACAGGTACAGCATTGCTAAAAGTTGGCAAATACTCCAGTGCTCTACGAGAGTGCACTTCTAAGTAGTACAAATAGCTACAGTTATCAACTAGCTGTGGATGTACTTTTAGCAAAATGCTGTATTTTTGCCTGCAGATACAAAACTTAATATTATGGATTTCGCTAACAAGATATAGCTACTATTTTATTTATGTATCTTCCTACAGTTAGCTCAAGATATCCAATATTGTTCAATTTAGATTGTTCAAACTTCAGACAAAACTGGGTCTTATAATTATGAGGTTCATCAATCCTAATAGTATATATCTATCATTGCATAGTACAACGGCGTGATATGTGGCTTCCTTAATTGAAATCTACAGTGTTCTCTTCGTGCCCTTGTTCATATTGGAACATCAATATTGTTTCTCAGCATTAGCTTCACGGCAGAAACTACTCATTGGGAGCTAAATAAGCTGTACAGTCTAAAGTGTAAATAATCTCTGCTCTAACATCTTCCGGCACAGCAACGATTTAAAAAACTAATAAAATCAATAAAAAATTTCAAAAAAATCAAGGACGAGTGCCATGAATGCACTTATATAACAATGGTGATTTTTTGCATGGTTTTATCTCAAAATCGAAGGCTGTTTAAATTAATCTTCCACAAAATTTGAAGCTGGTAAAACCTATTTGAAGTTTTCTTTTAATTTTATTTTCAATATTAAAGAAAAGTTATTGTACTAGTACTTACCAGTAATCAAATAAACTGTCATTGAACATGGAAATATTAAAACCGCATTAATTGAAGAAACTTGAAAACGGGCATTTTACAAGTTTACAAACACTTTATTAGAGCAATATAATACTTGCTCTGCTATTGTGTCCGGAGAAGTTTAAATAGAATTGTCATTTTGGAGAAATAACTGAAATAAGTAAATCTGAGATAGGTGCCCATATTTTTGAAAGTCCGAGATGCATTGGAAATGGCAAATTAGTATAGAAACAGAGATGCATTATGCAGAGGTCTAGTGGTTCTTGAGATTGCTTATTTCAATGTTATGCCTGGAACACGTGTAGAGTGAGATATTATTGTAGTGAGAGTGGATAGTGACGGTAGTTAGAGTTACAACTACATCTTTCGCTAGAAGTTACTCTCCGATTAAATCCTCATCTACAGAAGTGCGATGGATCTTCTCGACATTGATTTGTGTCTGAGATTGATGCCTTTGAGAAAACCCGTGGGACAGGCTGACTGCTTCTCTATATTTCCAACACATTGCTTGTTACTTAGTTACATCAGACAAGTCAAATATATGTAACTGCCTACCTATCCATGTACAGACGATTTCAGATTGCCTGACAAAACAGACTCCAACATCTCCACTTAGAAAATACAGCCAGAGAGAGACAAGAAGGGCGAAATCGGCGGTGGCTGAAGTGAACTGGCGAGAGAACCGGTTTAGAGTCTCAACTCCCCAACGAAGATACCCAGAAGGAAACAAAATGTAGAATCATGTAGGTACCTAGATGTATATAGCCAACAATAAGTGTCTCAATGGTGTAGGGAGGAAGAAATAGTCAAGTCAGGTCAAGTCCAAAGAAAGAGAGACAAAAGCAAAAATAGTAAACTAAACTACAATTAGGATTGAGAGCAACCAGCATGGATCTGGGTCTGAGTGCCAAGTTAGACCACGACAGGCAAACAGAAATATCTATACAAACCCACAATTGTAACTTTTATTCCATTCTGCCCACGTGTCTGGTCTCCTATGGTTTGCTTTCTCGTTTCGTCGACAAATACTACATCTCTACACTTCTGCCCGTCTCTGCTGCAACTACCCCGCAATTAAACTCCACAACTCCACTAAACCCGCAAAGGAATGAGCGACAAAAGAAAAAAAACTCGACTGTTCATCCTAATTATAGTATTCTCACTCATTTCAGTTGCTCAAGTTTAATTAACCATTATTTGTATCTCTAATTGTCCTTCTTCTTTACTCACACAACTACAACAAAACATTCAACCACCGAATCAACTGTGCATTGTATAACTTACATAGACAATCAATATCTACATGACTTTTGTGATTAAATCCTGTACATAATCTATTTCAGAAGATATTAAATAATCCTGTGTAGAATCTCTAGAAACAGTTAGCTTAAAAAATTATAAAAATTAAAATCTGGGACGAATTATTATCCAAAGATAGTTTTTGTAGGGGAACACATTTAGTCCATGTGGAAAGGGGCCTTATTTATTTAGGTGTGCAGGAACAGAATGTGAATTCTGACATACTCTGTATGTATTAATATTAAGGGGGAGTAGAGAGAAGTACAAATACTGATAGGTATGTCAGGTAATATTTTGGCTTTGCATAAAATAATTGAAAGAGACGGTGAATGAATAATAGTGTGAGGTGAGACTGCGGCGGGGACGAATGTGGCTGGTTTGGCTTGGCTCCTCTATTAAATAATCAACGCAGAGAGCAGATTGGGATTGTGGATTGCACCTTGCAACCTACGCAAAATTAAAATCTCAAGCCACCTACCTCATACATTTTTTATGAGTTGATCAGCCTGCCTCATTGTCGCAGAGCCCGCATATTCAGTTGTGTACTCTTCTATGCAAACTCCTATACATATTCACTCTTCAGTGGGAATCATGAAATGATATAGTGCTTTAATTCCAGATAGACAATTTTCAAATTAAAACTAACAATGGAACTGGGCTAATTCTGCTGCTGCCACAGGCAGAGATGTGTATTCACTAAAATACTGATACGACACTTAGCCTACATGAGTTTCTCTTATTCCTACAGAGCATATTCAAGGATTACTTTTTTGCCATCTTAGTAAAATCTTTTCTCGTCAAGTGGCCTTGAGTGCAGAAAGTAATGCAAAAATAGATCCATATAAATAAGCTGGATGAAAAAAGTATAAGTAATGCTGAGCTGCGTAGAGATATGCAAAAAAGGTTGCACAATCTTGTCAAATAGAAAACGCACTAATGTTTTAGAGCTGAATGACAGAACCGGGCTATGATGTGGTAGTTTGCTATGGAGAAATAATAAGTGTAGGTAAACAGGGTTTTAAATGTGTCTGTGTGGATGGAAGTAGGTAGGACTGGTAGGCGGACAGTTAAAGGGTGCTGTTGTGCATGTAGTTGTGTATATGTAGAAGCAGGGTTATGTAAGCTGTCCATACTTCCGTCTCTGTGTCCGTATGTAAAAGTTTTCCTTTGAATCTTTCATTTAGTTTTGGTATCTCCCTTATGTCCCTGACAGAACGGAATGCTGTCTCTGTCACAAATGTTTCTCTCTTGTACAAATTCTGGAAACGTTACTTACACTTACATCTAATGCCATTCCTTCCTCCCTATGAATATTATGCTCTCCCTACTCACTTTCACTGCACTCGATGCCTGAGTTCAGCATAGGAAGTACTATTGCAGTCGGACGATGTGGAATGCATGGAGTTGCAGTATAAATGGCAGGAGGGAACCGGTTGAGTTGTAGGAGTTCAATAGAAGGAGGACAAGCCAATAGATCCAAACGAGGTGAACGCAGAGAAAGCGAGGTAAACTGTGAGGAGAAAGTACCCGTTCCGGTGAAAGTATATTAAAGGACAGTACATCCATATATTTACTATAACATTTAATACCTATAGTATAGTCCAATATACAGGAGTGCAGTTCCTAGCCACGTCATGTCACTAATAAGGAAATACTCAAAAAGAAACTAAAAGCTCCACAAAGAACATTTCTGACGATGAGTCTTCCGACTCTGCAAATATCTAAGTATAAGATAATAAAAGTATGTAGGTCTGAGATAGGGAGATAGGAGTCTTGGAGTAGTCACAACTCGCGACTAGTCAAATGATTGTGTTTCTTGGCCTGACTTCTTGAGGGCCTGATGTTCCTTGTCTATAGCAAGCAAGAAAAGAACAATTTAAAGTGTTCTCTTCTCCTGTCCTATCTTCATAATTAGATTGTAAAGGTTGTCTCATGCATCCCATTGGTCTTTCTACCTAAAACCATCTCCCGTACCGTCTGTTTAACAAAAGCTAACTAACCAAAAAGAGTAAAGTGTGCCTACTCCCTCCCTGCCTGCCTCCATTCTCCTTACAGACTCCTATGCATACTCTAATGTAGTGCAAACCTTCAACTTATGTACTGCTCCAGTTTTGCATTGTACTAATATGTATCTGTATCTTCTATAATGTAATCTGTTCCTATAATATCAGCTAGCTCGTTGCTACACGCTGGGGAGCTCCAATCTTTGTAACGGTAGCACTATCTAATTATATTATATCTACACGTAGTAAGATGACTTTAAGAATGCACACCAGACTCTATACCTACACTCAAGTATAGCTGTACATTTACTTTTCCACTCCACAAATACACTACCCTTGCAATTAGACACATTAGGCAATTTTATTAAGTATATCTGTGTGTATTTATGGAAATCTTACTATTGAGGAGTACACAACAAAGATGCAATGAAGAACAACTCACAACTGTATTGCATACAGTGTTTGTGGTATACAGGCTTTAATGTTATTTTTGTGACTGGATATCTTCTATGTGTAAGGTAGTCCTTTCTGTACAGATAGGAGAGTAATAATATGTTGCTCATAGATTTTTAAATAATAAATAGTATCATTCGTGGATATTGTGCAATGCACAAGTTCTGCAATATGTAAAGGGAGGATAAATGAAATGTTGTACATGGATAATGGGATTTGTAGTGGTAAAAGGTGCATAGGTAATGCAAAGAGGTAGTTTGCATTAAAAGTGAGTAGACTGGAGTTAAAGAAGTGTTCGTGGAGAGGTAGAGTCAGTGAGTCGTGGTTGGAGGAACCAGGGGCACTGCTTCTGAGTCGTTACAGAGAGAGTGATCCCATTAGAGAGACAAAGAGGGTAATTCGATAAAAAGGGAGAGAGATAACAAAGTTACCTGTGATATTCCACAGCTCGTGAACATACATTTCGCGTATTTTGGTGAATGTGTCCGTCCAGTTCTTGAGTTTATTGTCGCGCTGTTCCATCTCATAGGCGGATTCGAGTCTCTCGAAAAGAGCGGCTCCCACAATGGCATAGCCCACGATGAGGACACACAGCCCGATGTGGGAGAACAAATGGGCCAAGAAAGTGCGCAAACAGTTTTTCACTCTCGCCGGACTGCACTTGGACTGACTTTTTGTCGGCCCCATCTCGCCGTCCCCGCCGTCTGACCTCCGAGTTCCCACTCCGCCACTCTCCCCGCCGCCACACACAACAACCCGCGGAGACTGTCTTTCCTGTCACACCGATGAGTTAGTATTTGCAGTCGGAGACACAAATGGGAGGACAGTGTGAGACTGGGCGGGAGTGCCAGGGCCATGTCTCACCAACACAACTCACCCGAGTGCTACACATGGATGCGGTGCGAGGAGCGAGAGATCCGATCTCCAGGCAGTCTCTCTCGTGAATGTCCCTCTCCAGCCGTTCCACGCACTCCTCTTATACTTGTTCGTTCCAGCTCTGGATTTCGAATGCTCATTCCATCCGACGTCAGTCAGCCAGGCCAAGACCAGGAATAACCAACCAACTCTCCCTATCCATTCCATATCACTTCCAGCGGAATTGCTAAACTTCCACTACTCCGAGCGGATACGGTGCGTGCGTCTTCTTTCTCCAGCACTCTCTCAACTATCCAGGCAGACTGCTGCAAGTATCACTCCATCCATGGACCACATCTACCCGTACAAAATCTTATTCTTCTATTTAGTACCTACCTTGGCAGTAGTAGCAGTCAGCAGTGGCCCTTATTTCAATTCATGTACGTACATGTACCGCTACGGAATACATCTCACGCCAGAATATATATTTATACAATTTTTCTCACTCTCTCTCTTATCTCCACATCCATGCACTTTTACACAAGGAAGGATGTGCCTAAGTAACTGCCTCCTGTTTCTAAACATTCACTATCTCTACCTTTTCATCATTATTCTAAAATGTGGACCAGGTTGATATCGTTCCTATACATTTACACATTCTATCTCTATTTCCACCATTTAAGCCGCTTAATCTCCTTTTACTACACTGTATACCACTTAAATTCAATCAGAATTTTAATCTTCAATTATTTCAAAAAATGCATAAGAATATCGCAAATCGTCTGGAGACATAAGTCAAGTGGTTATCTGTCGTATTTTCTCTACTAACTCCCCGGGGAGTTACATTTAAAATGGACCTGAACACCAATAAACTATTGGATGCCCGGGTTTTTTTGGAGGCCCTAGGTTTATTACAGATAGAAGCAGGGAATTGTTTACTAAATCGTGGCAAATATTGTATTAATCGCAGCCTCAATATACGACTATATATTAGATTAATTCAGTAATTTTATTTGCCGTATTATTTATGACTCAGGAATTATGGGAGACTGGTACTATCACAACACTTAGGATTAGCTACCCGGGAGCTTTTGGGACACCAGGCCAGTTATTATCCAGTATAGACTTAATAGGGGAAATACGGTAAGAAATTTTGAAGAAAATGTTTACTGTTCGTATCCTTCCTTAAAATTCTGGTTAAGGCTAGACAATTAAAAAAGCACGAATTAGCTGGCATTTGATATTTATGCTCAATGCAAGCACAAATGTCAGTTTGTGCTTCAATTCTGCTACTTGTGTCGCAATTGTTAAGATTAATTATCATTGTGAGAACGTCTGACATAAATAAAGCACATGACATTCTCTCTGTACACCTTCCTGAAATGTAAAGTGAAATGTGTAATTATTGTGGAGACTTGAACCTAAGTAAATGTCAGTTTGTATGATTATGCCTTATTACACGTAGCATTGATTTGCCTATATGCACTATAGGTAGAAGGATCTATATATTTGCTGTCTGCAGTGCAGACCAAATAGTATTTTTCAGTTTGCCTTGGGGAGCAAATGGTCTCCAAATCCAAACAAAGCAAAAAAGTATATAAGGTAATGCATGGGAGAATTTATGTGCATGCTTTGAGTGAGGACTGAGAGTAGTAACATGGCATGCACATCCCATCAGATCGCATCAGAGCCTAATGTGCATTGCATTAGCGTCTTTCAGGGGAAAATGATACCAAGTCGTTTTTATTCGTTCGAAGAGTCTTGAGTCTGTCAAACGAGTGGGTGAAAGTGCATAGAGGACGGCAAATATGTAGCATAGATCGGGCCAAAACAACAGCCTTTCTTCCAGCCCGTCGCGGTCCATGGAAAAAAGTCTTAATAGTGTAGCATTCCAGAGGGGCTGGAGCAAGGAAGCTGATTGCATGTGGAAGGAAAGCGAGTTGGTTGAGATCTCTGCGATTTGTAACAGGTGCCTATTTATTTGAATGCCGGAGTCTATTTGTAGAATGTTGAGCGAAACTGAGTGAGCCTCGCGTTTTAGTCAAGAATGCACCATGAGACACTTTTCTGATGTGACATTCGTCTATATACTCCACTCAAACCACTTTTATTACTATACAGTACACAACAACATTTTCCACTCTCCGCGTATTATTTCTAGCCACCCACCACTTCCCAACAACACTTTCTCCAAAATGTCATCAACTTGACCCTACCTAACGATCTACAATATTCTCTACAAATGCTCCATGCAATGCAAGTACAAATGCACTTCAATATTATATAACTCATCCTAGATAACAGATATTGACAGAGTCAAACAACATTGTGAAAAAGTAATTATTATGCAAATGAACCGTCGTGATGTTCACAACAAATATCTTCCAACTCAATATTCCTATAGTATCATGGGACCATGGGACCTACAAGTTTGTTTTCTGTCTGGATTAAAGTAAAGTCTGTTGGACATTAATATTAACATCAGGCAGAGTTGAGATGAATTTCATTCAAGTTTCAGACTGGAATATGAATGTGGGTTTTGATTTACAATGCCAAGCAATGGATTATTTCATTGCAAAAGATGATGGAACAAGAATGGCAATATATATATACTACTAAATAGATATAATATACCCATAAATAGATATACTATACCACAAAATAGATATATTACTAGATAAAAAACAACGGGTAGGGATTTATGGGGCTTTAAAAAAGGTAACTAAGTCAATAAAAAAAGTCTTTTAGACAAGAGTACAATCGACAAACTGAATTTTATTTAATCAAAATTAAATTAAAATTAAATAGAGCTGGCAAATCGGTAACATCATTCAAAAACGTTAATAAATAAATTAACACAAATCATAATTTACGGTTTTACCACGGCTTTTGACACTCCTGGGGAACTTCTTGCTTTGCGTTTTATGGCCAGTGGGATTCTTTTAGCATTGAGTGGAATTGTTGGTAATTTGTTCATGCTTGCAATGCCAATGATATGTTTTTGAAGATTTTTTTATCTGATCCTACTTCGGCATAGCGGTCACACTACCTTCCAATTCTCTTAAGATTAGTTTCGGTCTTGGTATTGCCCCTTGAAGTATCTTGATTATTTCGTTCTTAGTTTCAAGACTTATTTTTTTCGCAAATTGGAAATGGGTAGAATCATTTTCCCATAAAGTAACAACACTATCAACTTGTAGCTTTCGCTTACACGAACACTTTTTATTATCTTTGCAATAATAATATATCACTTTACTATCTTGATTAGGATTTTTATATTGAACGGACCACTCACCTATAATGCAAAACAGACGCCTCTTCTCTTTGTTTATTTTATTAATTTTTTTGAATGATGTTACCGATTTGCCAGTTTTATTTAATTTTAATTTATTTTTGACTAAATAAAATTCATTTTTGCCATTTCAGCCAATAATACTCGTTCTACAGCCTTTCGTACTGGATTTTAAAGTCCTCAGTACTTTTCGAACTGCCAATTGTACCGTTGCCTAAAAGACTTTATTTTACTGACTTAGCTACCTTTTTTAAAACCCCATAAACATTGATCCAAAAACAATTGATTTGTGTATTAAAGTGGCTTAAATGACACTAAAGACGTAGAATTAATGAATTGACAAAAGACAATTTTTCCGAAGACGTTGCAATCGCATCCTGAACGAGGATCAAATATCCAGGAACATAATCCATGGGCTTGGAAAATATTTATTTATAATTTATGACTTCTCTTTTTAATGGATTTTAAGCCAACATTGTATCAAGATTAGGTCTACAACTGCATCGATCGTCAGAATTTTATTGTCTTCCGTAGCTTCATCCTTTTCAAAATAAACATTCTTTGGCAGCTTTCCAAAAAGATATCAAAGGAGAGAAAATAAAAATTTGCTTTGATGCTGCATTCAAATGCATGAAGCTGTCTTATGTGATTCTTCATTAGCATCAAGTCCCAAATCTGGAATGTAATGAAAATAATGGATTTCTCCTACATTTTGTCTTCGTGTTGACAAACCAGTTGAATAAATACTTAATGAATGCAGTGGAGGTTATTTACTTGTTGATTTGACTGTAGTTTAAATAATTTCAATGTTTGAAAACAGAAACTTTTGTAATTTTTTACCACTCCATTATAAAAATTTACTATTTGAAGAGATGACGTAGCACAATGCACAAATTGAGTAATAAATATTGTAGGCATTTGCAATACAGTTACGCAGACTAAATATATAAGCGTTCGTTTTCTGTTTCATGGAATTTTTCTGAATGGCTGACTAACACTAACGAAACGAATGTATGAAGTCCTAACCATGAGGACAAGAGATTCTATTATTTATTGAACCTATCAGAACGGAATAATATTTTCAATGAAAGTTGAGCATGTACCATACAGAAAATGGAGGAAATTTTTGGCATTCTTTAATATAGATCAATTCATTTTATCTTTCCATATACGACAATCTATGCTTAAAGTAGTGTAGTTTACGAAGTGCATCCCATATCACCTCTAAATGTCCAATAAAATCCTATTCCCAATAATTTTTGATGAAAATAATTATCTCGATAAAATAGCTATAATTTATACCTTACTTCTCCATGCAGATTGAGTGTAGTGGATAAAACAATATGACAATTATCTGTGCTCGGCTCGATTAGGTATGCGTGAATTTCAAATTCTTATAAACCGTTGGTACATATAAAGCTTTATGGACTTTCTCCCGACTATATGTAGAAACCACTGTAAACGTCTAATAAAAATAGTCATAACATTGCCGCTATTATAATAAATGTTGTCTGTCGAAATGAATTTTGCTATTTCCATAGAAAATATTGCAGGCGTGTTCCACAGATGCATTAGAGTTGAAAAGATATAATTTGTATTTACTACAGTACATAGTCAATTTATGGTTGTAGTAGAGATGGCTATAGAAGAAGCTGAAAATGAAGATATAAATAATAATATGCAATTTTAAGATGAGGTTGGTTGTAAATAGCATCGCTTTCTCAAAATCCACTTGTGCTGGATGACAGGGAGAGGGCATAGGAAGATCAGATCAGCTGCGTCCATGCATGTTGTCTTGTCACCACATTTGTTCCATGAATATTAGAATTGTTTGTAAAGACACTCGACGAGAGTGAGAGGAAATTCCTGTCGAAACGTAGAAGAGAAAATATAAATCCAAGATTCTATTTAGTGCTTATTTCTCCTCCTCCTCCTGTTTAATATAACCATTAGGAATGTCTGAATACGTCTGTATCTATGATGACAATGGAGAGAGTACAATAGACTATTCTTCAGTTGGCTATATATGTGGAGCAGGAGGTAGAGGACGAAAAGCCAAGGAAGGGCAGACAAAACAGAAGACAAAACCAAAAACAGAGAGTGTATGTGTTTATAAGTTATATGGAGGATTCAGATAAGATAAGAAGATAAGGCTAATGTGCAGCATGGATATTTGTCTGCAAGGAAATGAGAAGAATTTCAAAGTGTCAGTCTGTCTTCGTGGTTTCATCGTCTTTACGTGCTTAGACTTCCTATTTAGTAGAAAGAACTGAACTTCCTATAAATCAGCTTTCTCCCTTTACACACAGCCATCTAAGTAACTGTGCGTTCTCTACGCACCGTAAATCCTGCAATAAATCCAATCCTGCCCTGCTCTAACGCAAAAACCGATTGACACTTCGCACTTCTCCTAAGTATAGATGAGTCCACTCAAATAGCATTATGCCTGGATTTACGGTGGATTTACGGTGGAATCTATCGGTTACTCCCACTATGCTATGTGTAGGTGTAGAAAGTTTGGTTGGTACTTTAGCGTATAAGCCCTGGATGCTTTGTGTAGTGTCTAGTTGGAGAGAGTCTCAATCTCACTCTCACCCGGCATCAAAAATGCAGACTCGTGTTGGTACAGTTGGTAGCCGGGCAGGAGGGTAAAGTGCAGTAAGACATACGAGTAGGACGCAACAACCGTTCTTTTGCCATTTACTGACAGGACAATGACTAAGACTCTCCTCATTTCATTCTTCTCACCATGTAATAGTAATGCAATGCACTTTCCGTATGTAATGCACAGAATAGAAACTATCTCTGCACTCCAGGCAGACTCCAGAAGGAAGACGTTCTCCATGGTGGCGGGATGATGGAGGAAGTGCCGTGAAATATTACGAGAACAAGACAACAGTTTTCTCTCCACTTCTCTCTGTCATCGTCTTCGAGTCAGCCCTTAATATATTACACTTCGCACACCTGTTTTCGTCACCGCTTAACCACAGTCCAAATATCCCTTTCTTATATATATTGTGTCTCAGATACCTACTCCATGTACTTTTAAAAAGGACATTCTGTGAAAGGACACAATTTGCTTTGGTGCATGGCATTTAGACCAAATGAAAAATGCCACTGCATTGCCAACACCTAAATAATATATATTTCTTGCATTTGTACTCGTGTAATAATGACGAATGTAATACGTAAACTCTCGAATAAAACCTGGGTCTAGCTACCAATTTCGCAAACGGGGCCGAGCCCCGAGCCTTCAAAAAATTCAAATAAAATATCACATTTTCACAATTACCTAATTCAATTTTAAATTCAGCATTTTTTGCGGAGTTTAATTTGCTTTTTAATTAGGAATGGTTTCGTTTGAAGGGCATCAATTTTGAAAGTTAGAAACCCTATTTACCCACGCAGGCAACGCGACTTTATTGCCCGTGCGGCATTGTTTGTCCCCGTTATTCCTTCTCTTATTCAGATATTTTGTTTTTCGTGCATGCTATTACTCCACAGTCGATACTGTATATTATGTGATAGTGTATTGCACAATTCTTTTATGGAATTAAAATATATTGCTTCTAAATATTTAAATTGTTTCTTTTGTATTAAACGTTGGTAATGGAAATAATATTACTTTTAATTAGGTTAGGTTACTGGATCAGAAAAATTCTGGGTATGATTAATGATTATGATTAGAGTCAATGGGAAATTTAGACTTCCCTCTAAATGTGGGGCACCACTGTTCGGGAAATACCGTGCAAAGAGTAAGTCCGGTTGACGGGGGCAGACAAAGTCGCAGATTCAACTGATATAGAAGGTACGATATATGGTTATGTCTTGCAGTACATGAGTAGATTTTTTACTTTCAGTCAAAATGCGATGGAAATACCTGAAAACAGTATAAGTTATGTATAAAGTGTGTCTTACCACAGCTACCTGTTTTACTTAGATTCTCTCTAGGACACAAGTCATTGCTTTGGTTTTTGTCAGCTCAGAAGTAAAAAGGACAGATAATGGTGAATGCATACGGCGAGTGTAAAAATCTTTTAAAATCACATGTAGGGGTAGGAGAGGGAAGACTTAGGGAAGACAAAAGAATTTTGCATGCTGAAATCTATTGTATTTAAATGGGAATTAGATTTATGTAAAGTACATATATGTATAAGCATTTAGTTCTGTAATATGTGTGTCAACGTATATATAAGTGCAGTCCGTGCTGTGGAGACGTCGGTTGCCAATGTTCATGTGAAATGGTTAACAAGCTAAACCTAATGCAATTTAGATGTACAAAGTTGTACAAACTAAACTAGGTACTGAGATGTATATCCCTGGGAAGCAATGTAAAATGTTTAAGTAGATTCTAAAAGGGAAGAACTTATCTAAGAAATATGCAAACTCTAACGACGGAGCTCGCTTGAATTTCTGTCTTCGGTTAAGTCTGTTCGTTGCGTTGCGGCTTTCATGGGAGCTTATAATGTTTATAATCTGCAGCAGTTCAAATTCAAATCAACATGGTGTTTCTGTTATGTCTGTAGAATAAGGAAGTCGTAAGTCGTCATCTCCTTGATGAGGACTAATGGGATTCAAGGGAACTAATTGGCCAAATCTGCGGCGGCACAGGTTCTCCCAAACCCATTCTAATATTATCTGAGTGAACTGTGCAGGAATTCTACTCTAATCATTCACACCAGCCAAACCCTCCCTCCGATGACTATCTTCCAACTTTTATTTGAATACTAAACCTCCTACATATTCTATTGCACTATTCAATACAGCAGTAGCACAATTTTGGCATAATATGTAGGTAATTGTGTTTCTACTTGCTCTGCATGTCTATTAGTTATTACTATTGTTTTTGCTCACGGCTTATATAAATAATGTCAACTCAATTCCCATGCCTTATCATTCTTTTACAGCTACTCTGTTATATCCTGGATAACTGTAAAATTCATTTTAATTTTAAACAAGTCAAATTGAACTATTGAACCTATTTACACATTATAAGTAGAACGTATAATAGTATTACAATACTATGCTCATTGCAGAACACAAGATAAAATATACAATTGGTATGGTTTTCATGATGCCCACAAAACTATGACTAAAAAACAAGTTATTCTTATGAAGTCTCATACTGTCACCATTATCATAGTAGGCAAAAAAGTTCAGACCTTTGATATAAAGTACATAATGTGAGCTTTTTATCTGTAAACTATTGATTATGCATATTTATTCATTTCTGTACAGGACCCTTGCGGGGCCATAAGACATAAATAAGGTTCTCCACAAAGGAAAATACACATCAGAGTTTAGTTGTTAGTTTTGTAAAAAATAATTTCATAACTGGACCAAAAGGGTAAGGTGTAAAAAACAAAAGTTTCAGATAGTTCCGGACAGATTTCAGAATAGGCCAATCCCGGAAAACGCAGACCTAGCATTTTACGGAATTTGGTCTTTAGAATAGAAACCGTTATCGAAAAAATTATTTCTCTACATATTGTTCATGGACGAAAATCATGTTGTTTTCTATTTATCTGATTTCATATATAGGCGATAAGCTGGTGAATTCTTAGCTGTTTGGGAAAACTGGTCTGCTGGAGGAGTTTCTGTTGTTCTACTGTTGTTTTGGACTTCGGAGATAATGGAGCAGGGTCCTGTCAAAGTTCCTTCGAAGCCACTACGCTCCGTTCGTATAGTTGACATATGGTACATGTGCAAACACTGTTTAAGGCTATTTCGAACAGCACCACAATTAATAGTTCACAAGCTAACCAATCATCCTTGGATCGCCAAAGAAAGAAATAGTCGCGATGAATTAAAAAGGTCAGTTCATTGTTGCATTGGGCACTGACAGCATAGAAGCGTCGTAAAAGTTATAATGATATACTTTACAAATGTACCGATGTCCTATTTTAATGTGCTAAAAGCAAGACTTTTTCATGTTTGTAATTAATTGTAGTTGGTTTGTTTCATTTTTACAGACAGTGCATTCGTGATGGAAAGAATTTGAAGGTTGTATTGAGAAAACTTGATCATCTATGAAGATTCTCCTTGGAAGAAAATTAGTTAAACACATCGCTGATAAATAATAATTCTGTACTGTACAATGAACAGGAGGTAGTTCTAAGTGTAATATTATGGTTGAATATATTGATATTTTGTGGGTAAGAGACGACGATCGAAGAATTCCTTCATTTCATTTCCACTAATGCATCTACAAAGGATTATTCTCCGAGTTGTAGCTGTGACTCGTCCGCTTTAGTAGCTCCTCTCAAAGAGAGATCTCTAATTGAGCCATCAAACAAGATATGCATATCGCCAGTCAAGGCTGCTCATAGATTCCCCCTGTCATATTCCAGTTGCACTTGCACCACCCATTTAGCCAGCACAAGGTGCTCCTGACAGCATGACGGAGGGGCACAACGAGCATTATAAATACAAATCCCGAAACATATAATTACATCACTAATAATATTATTATTTCTAAGTCACATATAAGTTAAGAGAAAATTAAGTAAAAGCTACTCATCAGGATCTATACGTAGATTTGGCAAAATCAGTTTGGCAAAACAATCTTTTCTGGTAAAACGGAAAGGACACAAAGTTATGTTGTTTATGTTGTTATATCCAATTTGGACAGGTAGGCATTTAGCTAATTTCCTAATAATAATATGGCATTGCAATGTAAACTCATCATAATAGTATTACCCATATAACATTAATTGCATAAAACGACGTTTGCGCATAGCATTTTGGGCTTGCCATTCAAACATACATACATACAGCAGTGGCAAATATTACAACTGTTGTGCTTGGCTCAGCTAGGTAGTACAATATAAACATGTTAATTTCTTTTAGTATACATTATTATCTTAACCTGTACCTGAAAGGTTTAACCGACAGTATAGGATTCAAAATTAGTGAACGAGAATGTCTTTATCTGATAACATGATTTTAATGCATTTACACGTATTAGCATATTTATTTAAACAAACTAGTACAACAGCACAAATACTACTTACACCTACAACGGCGAAACATTTAGTGGCCAAATTGGTCACTACTGAATTATTTTGTCAAACTCGCCGACTTAGCCAAAATGGCTATGCCATTTTCTCAAACTGATGGGCATGCACTCATCAATTGTCATATCATTTAATTATGTAGCTATATGATACATCTTAATGACAATCAAAATTTCATAATCTTAAAGACAATATTTTCTGATATAACAGCCCACAAAAATATTTCCCCAGTGAATACATTTATGAGACTAACCGTTACATAAATACTAATAAGAGATGAGTATAATATGTAATGCTCTTATAATTTGCATTATCATCGAGCATTGCACGCGTTGAAATAAATTTTGATTTATAATACTAAATGCAGGCTTTCTCTTATAGAGTTCAGATGCTTCACAGTAATGTTTAGATGTTTCCTGTAATGTATACGTTATTCTTTGGCTCATAATATTTATTTGGGTACAAATAGCACCCTAAGGCTTCCTTTCCACAATAACTCCAATATTGATGTTTAACTATATGCACATTCATGTTTACTAACAAGTAAAACATTTATTATTCTTGTAATAGCTACCTAAAGTAATATTTCACAGTTGTCCTAAAGCTGTTTATGGGTCTTGAAAGAAATAATACGGAAAATAGGCTCCCGAACTTACAAAGCTTTGAGAGATAAATCATTTTTACAGTTTTCTTAAACACCTAATGGTGTAATGGCTCTTACATCATGAACCGAGACTTTTCTACAGATACTTTGCGATAGACAGTAAAAGTGTCAACTGGCGTCTGCAAAAATCCTTTTTAAATTGATGATTTGTAACTCCGATGGTAAAAATATTTGTTCTCCACTTTTCTACCAAAAACGATGTCTACTAATTTTTCAATTTTAGTTAGATAAATATAGTATGTTGCAGGTAGTTATGAAAACCGGAAAACTAGCCCCACAGGCAAAAAACTCTATTACAAAGAGTATGGAAGAACAGTAAAGTCCGTTTAACAAACGATCAGTTTTCTGTACTTACTAAAACTATCCATTCATAACAAAAAATTCACCAGGTTTTCTAATCAATTCTATCACACATACATTTAACGGCTTACTCTAGAACCAAAATAGTTTATGCTCGAAAAGAGAATTTTGATGGAAATGATCGTATTAATTAATGAAACTAAAAAAGGAAAAAGTTGCATATATTCTCCATTATTTGACATATTTAATTGAATATTTTCGAAATAAAATGTTATACAATTGGCTCATTTCTTAGATTCTACTAGAACGGCATTAAAATTTATACTATTATATAAACAACATTTCCTAGAGTGATATATCTAGC
>JABASH010003025.1:0-17896 GCA_019776445.1 Tomocerus maximus | reverse complement strand
TAGTATATGTGTTCAGTTGGGGTGGAATTCCGGAGATGATAGTCATCGTCATCGTCGGTTGGTGTGGATGTGTCCGAGTAACTTGACTCCCCAAATGAAACATAAAATAGAAATGCAAGCAATTCTTTTGTGAGAAGTTAACGACTGTCTTGACTAGTTGACTTGATTTTTTGCAAATTGGAAGATTCATGTGGAAAGTCGGATTGGTGCAGTTCAACTACAATTACATTACATGCTGACAATACTTAAGTATCTGTGACTGACTGAATAATAAATGTTTTGTAGCTCTTTCTATATTCTCTCTTATATCCATCCCTATGCCTATATAGTATATCTAATAATGTATCTAATATATCTAATGCATCTAGTGTATATGGAGATATTACTAAGGCACAACAGTCCGTAGATATAATGTATGTGTGTTGGAGTGAGCGTAGGCAGGTGGGAATGGGATAGTATAGTGGCTGACGGATGTACATCGGATCGTCTCATTCGCATCCGTGTAGATCAGAGCCACAACAACCCAGTCAAAGCAACCCCTGGGACTTTTTGCAATAATTCTTCTTTCTCTTGAGGAATGGAATGGAGGAGACGTCGTGAACTGAACTTGAGCCATTAACTTTTTACTCCATTCTCAACAAATCCATCACATTCCCTACACTATCTCTACCCAATCCTCATGCATACACAGAGTTTACGTTATACTGAGCAGATACACTCTATACATTATTTACTACTTACACTTACTTACTTATTACTGGCTACTTTACACATCCTGCCCTGTCTTCATTTCAAATACGTGCTACTTATTTACTACTCATATAAATATATGCAAATGTTAACTATTTCTATACCATAACATTAATTTGAGGACAATCAGACTTTTCTTTTTCTATCGTGCTAATTATATGACTGGATGCATTACAATACATATAATACTTAAATTGCCAATGCAATGTCGTTTCGAAAGGTACAATACCTAGTGCACATAGAAGTATAATATAGTAAAATCCAAATTAGGATTTTTAGAGAACTTATGTAGAATGAATAAATATTATATAGACCCAGCCAATGGTCTGGTGGTATGCAGTATGCACAGTCGAGTCGTCTGACTACTCTATGTACACTGCCACTGCCAGTTCGACAAAAATGACTTAAGGACAGCCTTAGGTCAATCGGGTATTAATTAACAACAATGCCAGTGTTGAGGGAGTTGGCAATGGGCCCGTATATGTGGCCTGCGCCCAGTACTATCACTCTGTATGTAGGGAGGGAGTACACCCCATATATTTAACATACATACATGAATGAAATACAAAGAAATATTAAATCAATTTTACACAAATATGTAAAAGTTAGTCAATAAAACATGATATCGGCTTTCGTGCACATTTGGCATAATTAATAACAATAGTAGTAATTCTCATCAATTTTAAATCGAGACTAATGGTAAAATGATCAGTAGATATATTTAACATTTTTGGTAAATGATGAAGCAGAACTGTTTTAAGATAAATTGGCAGTTTATAATCATGATCCATGAGTGACCTGAGACTGAGATCTGAGTGACCCACAACGAAACTTTCTTTATAACACTTTTTCGCATGATGAACGTAGGCATTGATCAACTGACTTTTTGTGGATGGAAACTGAGCCCGCTTTTATAGGGTTCTGTGTTGCATCTTGTCAACTAAAACCATAATATTATGGTATTAGAGGTGCTATTTCTGTTCATTAGCTAGTTATTATTACATAAGAGATAAGGCGGTCTACGTACACGCATCATGCTAGGGCATCAAATATTATGTAAAGCATTAACTGCAATAAGGATAAAAGTTAAAACATACAGGGTGGCAGAATTAACTATCGTCACATTTGTATGAAGAACAAATGTTATTACCTATTGGTTCAACTGTTGATACTCGGAAAGGCTAACCTGAAGCATACAGTAAAAATAAGCGTACTAACCTACATACATAATATAGTTAAGAAAATCAATGCTTTAAATCAATTACAAAGATGACAAAAGTGACTCAACCGATTGAATATCCAAATAGCGTGCACAGACT
This sequence comes from Tomocerus maximus, assembly GCA_019776445.1. Taxonomy (NCBI): domain Eukaryota; kingdom Metazoa; phylum Arthropoda; class Collembola; order Entomobryomorpha; family Tomoceridae; genus Tomocerus; species Tomocerus maximus. The sequence goes on along the minus strand of JABASH010003025.1, from coordinate 15,827 downwards.
AAAAATCCGGCAGTTGATTTCATTAATTATAAGTCTGAGACTGGAAGATGTCCGGCTGGGTCATTATGAATAATGGCCTGTTCATAGCTACGGTGCTAGAAAATGTTGTGATAATGATACCCTGTACACAAAGAGTGGTGTAAGGTTAGAAATTGGAGTGGCTTTGACTGGACAGTATTTGTTGGAGTTAGTGGTTGGTTAAGGCATGAGTGTGAGTGTAAGACGGGATAATAATAATGAAGGACAGGTAAATGAAGGAATTCTTTTGGAGTGAAAGAGACCCCCACCCTGAGTGGAGCTGGACACCCCGGAGTTGGCAACAATTGTCAGGGTCTCCAGGACGCCCTCGAGGTGCGTCTTCCAACACTGCCTACACAATCGATCATTAATCTTGAGATGAACCCAAGGGACGCATCTCACACAGTCAAACATCCAAAATAACTATTAGCCAGCCCAACTCCGTTTCACTGACTCGAATCATCTTTTCATTCTGTCCTTCGAAACCTTGCTTTTTCTCTTCAATAGTCTGAATCCCCATTCTTCCTCTCTCCTCCATCCATCCATTATTCCACAATTCAATCCAATTCACATGCATCCAACTCCATCTCAATGTAATCTTGTAATACGTATTAACCTGTATCAAATGAAGTTTCTATATCCCTACAGTATTTCTGCTTTGCATGAATGTGAATTCACCTTTTCGATGAGATGTGATCTCACTTTGTGTAACCACCTTGGCTGGATTACTTCCTTTATAGCACTTAGCCCCTGTTAATAGTCTACGCATTTTATTCGGGTGGAGATGAGTATCTCAGATCATATGTCTGTCTGTCCACATCTATTCTATTGTTTCCTATTCACTTCAAAGAGATTCTATTATTTATAGAACCTAAGAAATATTTTATCTATCCACTTGCAGTGGTATTTGTATAAAGTATGCATGTAAATAATATTCTATAGGTAATAGGTAGCCACATAAAGATTGTGTATAGGTAGACATAGTATATAGTCATAAAAAGTGTTTAGAAATCGGTCAGGCATGAGAATTGAATTGAGTGTCGGTGGTTGTGTTCAATTGCTCGTCTTCTCGCTCGGGTGTGATGGACGGAACTCGCCTGATGCGAAGATCTGTTCTGAGTTGACTTATCTCTTGTATCCCTTACACTGTTTTCCTAACACGGACCTTTGTCTAATCACCATAATAGTAACCTTTCCATAGTGAATAGGCAAGGCAGGAGCAACCGAGCCGGACATGAACCAAAAAAGCAATTAATGATAGGATCTCATAGAAAGACTCTTTCTATGTGCTGATCTGTAATGAAAGTGGCTCCTAGTAAATACTATTAGTACGGAGGAGTAGAGGGAGAGAGATAGCCCAAAGAAACTGAGGCTGACTGCTGCTGTGTGTTATTGAATGTGTGTTTGGATTCGTAGGAGGCCTCTCTTGTACTACACAGGAGATCTGATTCCAATTAATTACATTGAGCCCTAATCTTTCTTCTTCGGCTCACTCTCCAAAGAATCAGATTTATTAGTTCTCCTGTCTTCCCTCATCATTTGCATTTCCAATATGCTGCCCAACTCTTTTCGTCCACTACGTGTCCTCATTATATTTTAGTTCAGCCAAGTACAAATACTCCAAATTAAATTCTAATAGGTACATTTACTTCCTTATGCTCACGTTTTCTTCATTAATCTATATATTTAATAATCTCAGGTGTGCACACTCTATTGATTGTATATACCTATTTACATCACCGTCTTTCTACTAATAGAATCGTAGTATGAATGTGAACTTCTTATAACTTAACCTACTGAAGATTACTATAATTTGAATAATTTGTTATACGAAATTCTCAAATACCGGCTAAAAACAGACCGAATCAATCTTTTAAAAAATTGCCATTATTAATCTAAATGCATATAGATGCTTGAAGTTAAAGCATTAAAAAATATTCAGTGTAAAGACAGAAAGCAGTAGACTCAGTGGTACGTAGGTATTTGCAATTATTAGAATGCCCGTGTGGATTCTTTCAATTTAAATGGTGGCTTTTTCTAGAAGTACAGAAAGCAGGGATATGCTCCTCGTTTTGCAGAGGACTTTTGTGCTTATTGTTAACTTAAGTTTTCCCTTGGGATAATTAGTGCGCTTCTGTCTGGTTGATACATAGTAATTCTAAGTGTGCATATCCCTACGTGCACTAAATGGAATGTGTTGGGATAAGAAGGGTGGGATAGTAAGATGCACTGGAATTGGTCGGAGGAGCAGTTGGCCAAAATGTGAGCACTCAACCGAAAGCGTACGGTTCGTTGGTATTAGTAAATGAATAAAGTTCATGCATTAGCATTCAGATTAATCAAAGATGATAGTGCTTCTGTTGTCATTACAGATGTAAATGGCTGGGAAGACTGTTGTCATAATCATTTGTCGTCCTAAGAGTCGTCTCATCGTAGAAAGCAGCCGCTCCTGCCTCCATATTAGAATAAATGGATGAACACTGCATATAGATTAGCTTACACATTGGCCTATCTCCCGTTTCCGCAATACACATCTACTCATCCTCCGATTCTCAAGAATCCCTAATTATTCCAGCAGCCCACTCATAAAGTTCAAATTCTAAGCTACATACGTACAACATGTCATACACTATAACTTATTAATGTCAGCATTAAGACGTAGTTTGTGCATACATACATGGACACTCAAATACTATCGTTTTCTGCCAAAGAATTTCTCGTAGCCTTATGAAATTAAAAGTGCCTGAGTGGAAAATATTTGTGAATAGTAAATTAGTAGACAGACGAACTTTGTTGCTCCATTTTTTCAAAATTACTAATAAATGCAAGACTTTTGGAGGTTTTACCATTTAGCAGTAAATCATGAAACTTTTTTGGTATTGGCAAGTTTGTACTATCGACTCTTTACAGTACAGTGTCTAAGAATCTGTCGTTTTCCCAAAAGTTTTCCTAGGAAGGACTTGGTGCAGAAATAAAAGTTGCGGCGCTATCTGAGTTTCTGTTAAAACTCGTGTTGCTTAAGCTGAAGGAAATGAATTGCAGATTCACAGAGACCCACTTTATCTGCACAACTCAGAGAGCGAAGTGTAGAAGAGGCAGAGAGAGAGCTGGGTGATCAAGTTTCTGTTCAGACGGCAAGTTTATTAATTTCCAAAAAAGAGGAGTCCACGAAGAAAAATGTGTTGACAGATTCTGTCGGAAGAGCGAGGGACGAAGAGATAGAGATGCCTGTGCTGGCTGGTTCAAGTTTTAGGTTGATGACAGTTAGTTAGTGAGAAATGGAAGGGCTGTGGAGAAGAATGTCGTTAGGAGATGGAAGCGGATGGGGACAAGTGCATTTTTATGAGTCGAGTTAATTTCTGTGGATGAAATAATAAAAGGGATTAAAGGGAGGATGTAAAACAGAACGAGGATGAAACTGCTTTTTAAAAAATACTCGGCTCATTCACCAACATTTTTGCTCTCATTCCCTCACTCGAATGTTGTGACATGGCATGGAAACTCCAACAATGCGTAGCATATGGCTACAATGCGGTAATTAACTCAACCCGAGTCATTTGACAAGAAATACAGCCGCACTGCTACTCCAGTCCTCCTCCTACAGCTCTACGACATTTTAATAACTTCAAACCCTCCAATTCAGTCATTTCTACTCGATTTCACCCAAACTGGCTACACTACTCAGTACTCACCTCACTATCATGGCACATGATTGGAAATGTTAACCTCGTCCATGGCAGACTATAATGTGTTTTGGTCCACACAAATGATTTATCTTTGCACTGATTTGTATCTATTTCTGCTATATATTGAGTAACTCTCTATTGAGTACAGTTCACTTGCATAGAGCACAATTAATTCCTAAACTATCATATTGTCTGTGCATTATGTCCTATAATAAAGTCCCAACGGTGGGTGGCCAATAGATATTGTGCTACTAATAATATTTGGTCATTTTATACTCAAAGCTCTGAGTCTGAACCCACCTGTGTGCAGTGCTAATAAAACATTTATAAGCACTAATAAATGCTGTCATGCATGTAGCTTAAGGAGTTACGAAAGAGTTTATTAGTACTCTTCTGTTAATATTAGTTGTTCTCGAATGCTTCTGAGATTCTGAAAATTGTCTAAATGGGCGGATGCAAAACTCAAGAGCGTTCACTTGGAAAACGTCAATGAAAAAGACATGTCAATTGTTATTCATTTTATGCGACTCTTGCTCTCGTTTTTATTCTCATGATTTGCGTAACACATGCTCTGCTCACTCACCGCTATCTCCGAATAATGACTCCCTAATTATGACGCTAATAAAAATTAAGTGCAATGCAAGTGCATACCAAGAGAATCAAGGACTGCTGCTTCACTTAATTCTACTTCAGGATATTTTAGTGCCGAGCCAAAGCTCAGAATACACGATAAACGACATCTCCCTGAATTTAAAGACGTGTTTCTAATTCACGATTAAATCTCAACTATTTCACGTTAAAAAGCAAGCTAATTTGAGTTCACGTTTACTTGGCATACAAGAATTCTTAAGAGAGACAGCTGCTGCTTGCTCCTACATAATCCTCGGTGGGTACAGAGGATTATTGTGAGGAGCATGAAATGCAGAGAGTAAGGCACAAAGGTGGGAGTTTCTTCTCTGCCCATTCTGCTAATGAATGGAAGACTCTAATTAATGTTATTTATGAAAGTTAATTGGGAGATTTCCCTCCCGAAGAACAAGCCTTCTATATCTGCAATTCTAAGTACATGAGATACACACAAAACACGTAAATAGTAGGTGGGATTGGTGTGTATGATTCGAATAGATATTTCAGCTATTAATTTAATACTTGGTAGTCTTCATTTGGTAGGGCAAAATTAAAATATCTTGATTTGATCAAGACAGAAAGGAGGAATTCGCTAAAGCAGTTGCTAATTCATATACACCGTAATATCCGCCTCGTCAGCATGTAATACAAAAAATGATCTTCTGCAATGCAAAAGACTGTTAACAGTTTTTGATTTGGTTTTCTGAGAATTGGGTTGAATGGGAAGAAATTACCGTTTTTCACATAAGATATGCATTCAGGGCAAAATTTCTGGGGATATATTCGTACTGAAAGAACGCCAATTTTAAATGCACAAACATTATTTGGTCATTGTGCTCAAAAATCTTTGATGTGGAGATAAATTAATTGTTAGTATACGCGTAAATAACATGCTAATCTAGCTAGGTGCAAAAAATGGCAGAATTGAGTGTATTCCTCCCTGTGTGATAGAAGTTAGTCTAGTTATAGGTATTTAGGTGATAAATAAATGGATGTTTACAAAGTGAGCGAGGGATATCAGAAAATGAACTGAAGCAGAGTGGAGGCACGACAATAGGGAAAATATATAATTAGAGAACACTGAGGGATAGTGAATCGAGAGAGCCAGAGCTGAGAATTAAGAAGAGGCGGAGGAAGATCTTCATGGGATTATTGGATCAACTAACATTCTTCACAATTTATTTTCGATAAAAATTCCTAGAATAACTTGCAAAGAGTCACATCACCATCCACACCAAATGCTTTATTTCTTCTGTTTGAATTGAAGCTCATATCTCCGCACTACGTACTTATTTACGAGGATCACTAATAGAGTTCATTGTGTGCGATGTCTTCACGTTTTGGTTAACTTGAAAATGGGAATACGAGGAAAGCGTCTCAATTAACTAGCTCTTTTGTAGGATCCTCTCCTCTGCTACTATTCTGCTACTTCTCTGCTTCACGTGGACGCAGAATCCCTAATAGAGATCAGAATTGAGTCGAGTGGATGGAGGATGCAAAGAAAGGCTTATTGTTGTGCTGGGAAAAAACGGTAGACATGCCAAGAAAGGGAGGGCAACTTCAGGATTTCAGCTAAAAAGTTTTTGTGTGCAGCGGAGAGCTGCCTTGGCAAATGAACTACGTGAAGACGAATAAAAGAACCTGCTGGAACTGATTGCGACTTTGATGGCCATTTTTGTCAAGAAATTAGCAGACAGCACGTGAACTCGCTTTCTAGCTATTTGCAACGTCAGGACAAGGATAGGCATCGCATAATACTCCATCCACACAATACTCTTACTCAGTATAGGTACCTACTTAAACGACAGTAATCAGAGCTAGACAAGTTTTTTTATTTTTTAGATGATTATTTTGATAAATGTTTATTAATATTTACTGAATTACTTTTAACAATATTAGTTTCATAAATATACACTTTATACTAAAATGATCAAATTATTTACTGGAAACAGAAATATTAAGAAAGCAGACCAATGTTTAAGTGTACATATGCTTTAGCTTTATCTTCCTACGGGTACTAAACGACAAAATGCAACATCAACGACCAACCCTTCCAAGTATTTATTTTTACTTATGAAACCATTCCGAGTACCTACCTACATACGTATACTCAGACACTTAAATATATTAACAACTTTATTTACAAGAATATTAATGTCCAAAAAAAAAACAGCAATAAAAGTCGAAACAAAGTTTTGCGCATCAGATTGTGTTATCTCCTAATAATTGAATAAATAAATGACATAGTCATTAAAACTTCATAATAAATACTTATTTACTCGATCGTCGACGCTGATTTGAATCACGTCTCTGTCACACAGGCACTCTAACACACATTTATGCACAATTTATTTATATTAGTTATAGAGTCTGAACTGATTCCAATATCAACCTGCTCGGCTATGAGAAGAACTACTGGCAGCATTTAATGAGTGCACTTCTGTCTGCGAAAGGTCATCAGAGAATGATTGAAAGGTTATCGGGCGTAGAGATAACGTGTCCAACGTTTCTACTCGATTGTGTGTATCTGGTTCCCTACATGTTATTCTAAGACCTCTTCAGATTCATTTCCCATGAACATAATATTCTCTTCATATTACTAATGCATATCCATTAAGGACTACACAAACTTATTCTTTCATTGCAAAGTAACTTCATAAATAAGATAACGATACATCTGTCACGCTACATGGAATAGAAACATGTCTTTTTGGTGCGTATCTTATATCTCACTTTGCACAACCTTCTTATAGTAATTAGATTCAGTAGAAACGATTGATCAGTACAATTTACAAGTAACGACAAAATCAATTATTTATAATCATGATGTTTTCAATCGCAAAAAATGAGTTATTAAACAATGAAGAACAGAATTTAACTTACCATGAAATGCAAACAATACGGGTACGCATTATATAAAATAATAATTTGTTCTATAGAAGTATTTCAAGCTTTATTAAGATGTATTTACACAATAGGGGATATAAATACTTCTATGATATACAAGTGCTTGTTATTCTGGAATATGAACACTTAACGCATCAACTGTGATAGTAAAATAAATGGCAAACTATTAAATGACAAATTAAAGAAATGGCATTCTTAGTGTTCTTTATCAGCATTTATGGTCAACTCTATAAGTTCTTATTTATATGTGTAAGAACAATTTACAATGCGTAGAAATTCAATTGAGCTTCTGTTCTAACTTTTATTTTCACTGCAATCTCTAATAAAATTGGCACTATACGTCATTCCATGCATGTAGATGCATTCTCTAACATCATTCCTTAGCTTATCATTCACTTATGAATAACTCAACAGCTGGAGCAAACTGAAACTGATCATTGATAGAAACGTTTATCAAAAACTATTAATAGATACTTATTGTGACATTTATTGTTTTATCCCGAATTGTTAGAATCAATCTTAAATTAAGTCAACTTTCTACAATTTTTGCAAAATCTGTAGAGTCATCAAGAAAATTAGGAAAACATTTCGATGAAGTTATCTAGGCATTTACATATGTTATGCTTTTCCATGTGCACTTGAGATGAATAGTGTCACCCTGCAGATAGACAAAAGACTCGTTCTATAGATAGGTCTGCCTATTTAGCTAAATGATTATGCACTTAGATATGCAGATGTGATCTACTGTAAGTGTATAGCATGAGAGGTTAGTTATTATGAGAATAAATATGTAATGGAATATGTAATGGAATATGTAATAGAATAAAAATGTCGTGTCGCCTGCTCGTCCAGCTCTTATCACTGCCAGGTCAGAAGATCAACTTCTTGCTCAACATTTTTTATCCTTTCTTCTGCTATGACAAAACTGACAAACATCAGAGTGTTATGTCTGTCTTGTTATGGGCAGCCAGAACTCTCAAAAATCCTTCTCAGGAAGCAAAAATTCAACACTTTAATAACATCTTGTAAACAATGTGTTAAGGATGTTCCATGATGATCTTTCATGAATAAAAAGAGAGATCGAAATAAAAATCATATTTGGTTGATGCGATATTTTGCACTGATTCACAAATGCTTCAGAAATGCATCTCGCATATAAGCAAAGCTATTCACAAAGAGATAATCAATTTACTTTCGTTTTATTTACTTTTATTAACGAGTTTTGAGCAAGCAGTAATATTTTTTGGATATGCGGTTCTGCTGGTTCTGTGTATATCCTGGGATATCAGCCGACGTCTCTATTCTCTGTAGAGTGCGAGAGGATTTATAAATATAATATTATACTAATGCATCTTAGGCTGTAAGAAAGAAGAAGCATTAAGAACCAGTATTAAGATAAGTGTCACATGTTAGAGTAAGTGGATGGTTGGCAAGATGAAGTCTGAAGCGCATGAGAGTAAATCCGAGAAATAAGCGAGGAGGAATTGAAGCGGAAAGCGATGATTATTCCGTCAGTGCGTAAGCGAATTAAATTCGGAACAATCTGAGATACATTTCCCCTCATTTTTACATTTTCGTTAACGGAGCGAATAAAACTCGGCTGTTTGTCTGCCCATTAGCATCGAGCGACTATTAAAGAGTGAGGCAGGAACGATTACGATCCTCTTATCACGGGCCTACTCCTCCTTACCTATACTACGTACTTCTATCTACGTGCATATTTGCATATAAGACCTACCTACACACAGACAGAATAATAATGTCTTCTCACAACAACTAACTCTGCGGTCTGCACCAAAGCCAAAAGAGGGAAAACTGTCATCCGTCTCTCTCTCTCTCTCTCATACACACACAGTCAGCGATTTACTTCAAAGTAGTTCAATGTCTATATCTTCTCAACTCTAAGTACAAACAAAGTATTATTATACTTAATATTATGTGCAAGTCATTATTAGCGGGCTGGCTGTAGACTCTTTTCTATCTTCTTGTTTTCCTACTGGAAAGAAAGTGCAATCACCAAACATTATGCACATTTAGAACTTAGAGAACAGAAGGCATAATAATGTTACTAAATAAGTAGTAAACTGTAATATACTGTTTACAGGGTATCCGTAATATATTATCGTTTCTCCCAGCAGCTATGCAATGGCAATGCAGCATACAAGATATGCTACCTTATTTTATAATTTATACTTTATATTTATTTTATATTTATTTTATAATGGATCTTTCGAAATAGTATGCAATTTGGGTTGATCGCGAATGGGTATTTTAACTGCGTGAACCGATTATTTATCCAAAATATCGAAAGAAACCAAAACTTTATCATTTCAATCATAAATTCTTCTTTATCCTGGAAAATTCAAATATTAGGAAATGGGTTTTTCGGTGTCATCCCGATAAAATAGAAGAGAATTGAATTTACTCGCATTCTCATGATGTATGATATTACGTTGTGCACGGCTGTAGAATGAATACAGCATAAGTATTCAAAGGATACCCTGTAGCATAGCATTACACATAAGTAAATGATTATGCGTTGCTTGCGTGTGCATTGTAAATGGTTAAAGAATTGTAGGGTTTTGTCTCGTAGTGGGTTTTATGTGGTATTTGGTAGGCAGAATGAGTAGCGAAGAAGCTGAGTGAGAAGTGGATGGAGAGAAGGAAAGCGTAAGTCAAAGTGAAATAAAGTGGAATGAAGTCTTTTTTGTCGGAGTTTATTGTGGAGAGGAAAGCATTCGGATTTATTCCGCTGTTTACTGTCGAGTAAATGCAGGCGGAAGAGAAGCCGTGGTTCTTCTGCCAGAGATTGCTTAGGCAATGCATTCATGGAAATCTCTTATGCCTACTCTTTTTTATTCGGTGACAACTCCATCAAATGCCTCTTCTACTCCCAACCACTCTGCTACTTATATTATCATAGCTCTTTCGTTATCAAGATGCACAATGGTTTGTCTAGGCTTCCCCAACTGTAGCAGTCTTCCATAATCACATAAATACTTATCCAACCAAAGCGTACATCCACCACTCACTCCGTGTAGTGTATTGTGTATCTACACTTTCTCTCTACACGACATTGTAATGCACTCCTTTTGACAAACATCAGAGAAAAGACGTTTGGATAAACGAACGTTTTGTAAACTGCGTGCACAACAGAAGACACGTAATCAACTTAATAGCCCACTGGTATCAAATAGTCCTATGATATCCTCCTCTTTACAACTGATCATATATAATGCGTGTCCATACATTTATATTGTTTCTGTTTATAGAGTATACCCATTTAAGCATCCATATGCATGTACATAGGTATTAGGCTATTAGGTACTTATTTATTGACTTTGCATGCGTGTATTATGCTCTTACTACTCTATCTTCTGTATACCACCATCTCATTCCTAACATTGTTTAATTTTACATTATTTTTGCACATATTTTAATGAACCCAAGTAAAGAACAAAATTATGGGTATGTATTTTAATGATTATCTACGTTTACAGGAATCGTCGTCAACTAGTGAATCATTTTGTGGGCCTGGTCGTGTACCTATTGTTGAGTACAATGTCATCAGTTTTGACTTTAGTATTAAGTGCAGCAAGATACGAAGCAAATAGTTCTGCCTGCTGTGCTGAAAGCACACGGATGCAATATCTCGCTACACTAACAATAATGTTTACATCATCTTATGTATAATAAATTGAAGATAAGTAAGATAATTCAAATCAGGAGATTTTGCTGAGATTGTAGAAACAGCTTTAGAATATTTTCCCATTTGACTGCATTCTTCTATTACCATGATGGTCATAGGAGGAGTGGCGGCATAAAGCAGTAGTAATAAATAGTTGTCTTGTTACCACAACAAACACATTTACATGATACATGTCGAATCGTAGCCAATATTGAGTGACACGATCCAAATATAAGTAGAGGGAGTGGGAGAAGCATTGGGAATGCCATACAGAAGTACTGCTGCTGTAAAATGATATCATTTTCGGCCGACTGTGACTTGATAACAATGAGAGCTGGAGTGAATGAATAGGAAATTAGAGCTATTCTCCGGTTGCATTTTTGTGAGCCCATAAATCTTCTTATTCTGCTTCCACTTAATGCACGGTCAACCTGAGTACAAATCGTAATACTTGTATTAAGGGACATAGGTAGGTACATTTAGCAGCAAGATATGCTTGTGCGGATGTCTGTCTGGAGTCCGTCGTTTGACAATATTGTTCATAATGACAATAGATTACACCCTTAATCTTGTTACGCTTTAGAGGTGATTGGGCCATTTGGATTAACAAGCCAGCCGTGGACTGAGAAGGACAGTTAACCTCCAGATCGAGTGAGAATGACTGTCACTGTAATGTCACATATCGCTTGTTCATCTCTTCTGACTCTACGGGTGGTCCTCTCTTACTTCCAACACCAAACCACACTCATTCTACACTTCTGTACACGTACACATCATAACACATCCTACCACTACTGCCAAATATACATTAAAATGGTAGCAACTCCTGTGTAAGTATATACTACCGTTTGTATTGAAACTCAGTTGTATAGAAACAATGTATTGAAACTTTTCAGTTTCCAAAACATTTTGATTTTGAGCAACATAAATCAGATAACGCCAATCTTATGGTGTATAAATTAAGTATCAATTAATTATACTTGAACCTGACCTGAACCGCGTCTATGAAATTCATTAAAAAAAGCAGTTCAAATACATTTGAAAACTTGTGAGTTCCAGTATGTTTCAATACAAACCAAGTTTCAATAACAACGGTAACTATACACACACAAGCTTTATTATGTAGGTGCCTATCTTACTACTTATAATCAGATAGATATAGGTAGTAAAAATTGTTCGATGTTCTGTGCACAAAACACGATAATAGTTATTCGAAGAAGATGGTATTTCGTCTTGGGTCATCCTCCTCTTGTCTCCGTTGATGGCACGTATTTTTATCTTGGAAAAGAATTCCTGTTTGGCTATTTTATGATATCGGTGTAACTTTTATTGTTCTGTAGTACAAGACAAAGTACAAGGATTGTTGACAGTTCAATGTTTTCTTCTGTTTTAATGCTCCCATTACAAAACGATCGCTTTTATCGATTTACACATCTTGTCGGACTGTACGGGGACTGTGCATGGACTGTGCATGGACTGTGCATGGACGGTACCTACAAAGCTGCAAATTGCTACATACATGGTCAGTCAGGTATTCAGAGGAAAGTATTGAGCAAAGCTTGGAGCCTAGTGGTCGCTATGAAAAAATAGAATCTCGCTCGGAGGAATTTACGAGGGATAGTTGGCCGTTAGGTATAAATATTCGCCGCTACTGCACTGCTATTGCTTCTTGTGAGCTATTTGACTTGGCTGCCGATGAGGTCAATCACATACATAATACGTACACGTAATTCATATAGCCATTATTTACTTCTCAGTTCCACATACACCAGCTATTACTTTTTTATCCTGCCCTACGTACATGGCTCAGAGCTAGTCGTCACAACCGTAAATGTTTACTGCCCACCGCTCTGTGTAGCTACTAAGTAGCTGAGTTGGATGCGCCAGTCCCAATGACACGACTTGCTGACTTGACTTGCTTTCTATGTCGGCATCTGCAATTCAATCCAACCAACAAAGTACTAGTCACAAAATGCAGATCAATCGGCCCACATGTCAATACATTTGAATATGAACAACTGCATTCTCACAAGCAGTTTCTGCCATGTGTACAAGAAATCGTACAAGATTATTGACAACCCTATTGACTACTGTGCACCAACACTCTTTCATTTAGTAATTCGATTTGCAAAAAAGACAGTAAACTTTTCGATCAGTTCTTGTACATGAAGGGGAAACTCGTTCGTTTATGGTAAATATATGAAATAAAGATTTTCTCAAGGAATCGCATTTGCAATTAACGAGTTGAACATGAGAAAAATGATTTGTTGTTTCTGAAAAGCAATCAGCAAGCTTAACGGTTTCAATTCACTGCACTGCAGTCTTAAATTATTAAGCATAGCTGTACCTTCTGATTGGTTTTTCAACAATAATTTATCATTTGTCGGTCATTACATCTATCTACCAGCGTATAAAAAGTTTCCCACTTCCTACAGACAGCACTTACGTAAACAATGGACAGTGTTATGCATGCAAGTGAGATACACTCTACAGTCTAAAGGTCAGCATACGAATACAGACACGTATCGTATAATTAAAACATCTTTACAGTTTTCGATATGAAGGCATCCTCCTACTCGAGTCTTCCAGATATAAACGAACACTCGACATAAAATAAGTCCGAGTCGGTCGTTAACTAAATTAGTTAAAGGTAAAATGAAAATTCCATACAGCCAAACCTATACGGGTAGTAATTGCAGTCATCGCCAAATCCACAATTGAAATTGCATCACCAGGAAAAGTGCAATTTTAATGGCCATCTCAAAAAATGTTTTCCAAATCAGAAAAATGAAATTGCAAATAATGAAGTATAGACCGAAATAAAATCTATGTTGTTGTAAGTACTTGTTATTAATGTGAAACAGAAAAGGTGAAAAGGAGAAGAGTAGGTGTCATATGGAGACAGCAACAAAGAGTGGTTATTTATTTCCGATATTATGAGCTACTTAAGGTTAGTTAAGGTGGACTGTCGAAACTAACTATTAAAATTCATGTAGAGAGCAACGTAAAATGCACCCCGGTGTGAGAGGGTCGACCCGGGCCATTGTGCATTTAAGATATGATTAAGGCATGATGTGATAGCCACACACAAATGTATTAGATTATCATTTGCTAACTGATACGAAAGACAACTTGTGCAACATACAAAGCAAAAGGTTATGCTAGGTAATCCTATGAACGCACATACACATCGTTGGATATACATTCCTACATGCACTGAATATACCGTCCTCGCACACACAGAGCATCTTGCATGTTACACCACCTGAATCTTTACACATCTTTTGTGTGTAGCAAGATCATGCATTTTAGTCTTCTTTAAGTAAATACATTGAAAGGCTGGAGCCCAACAATTGGAGTCGTTCTATTAACTAGCTATGTGAGATTTTATTTGTATTGATATTTTATTTGAAGACATGCAGGATAAACATTCGTGGCTGCATAGGGAGACGCATAATAATTCAGTGGAGGAGTTTTCCAGTTTACAGCTGCTTAGAGTGAGATTTTGTTGGTGGGAGATCTCTTTACAATCATCTCATCTCGACTCTACTCTTCTTCCATGCAATCTCAGTACCAGGGACACCAATTTTCAACGCAACACACCTACTCCTATAAATAATAATAACTATTATCTCCTGTGACCTTTTTCTTTTCCACTCCACTATTCTTCTGTGTTTACCTTTCGTCTCGCTGGTCAACTCATCTACAATCATTCCATTAGCAGTTGACGCTATTCATAATTTCATACACAATACCCGTTTCAGCATTTCTCTATTACCATCCGACTTCACCCATTTCTTTCTTTTCCCTATTGCTATTCTATTACTATACTCTCTGTCTCTTTAAAGTAATGTTGTACATCTTATAGTTGTAGGCTAAGTAAGTCATGTCAAGTCATTTCTTATGTACATCTATCTATTATTTCACTCACTGGGATTAGGGTGACTGCTTGATGTACAAACAATATTTCATATCCAAAATGTTTAGGTATAATTAGTTCAAAAGAAGTTAGTGTCTGAAATGTTTATCAATTATCATTTATCATGACATAAACTTAATAATGCTAAGATATTGCTTCGCCATTAATCGAAAGTTCGATATTTATAAATCCTTGTCTACATGTGATATTTATATACTTAAGAATTTCTATTCACATTGGAGATGATTTAAAGATATGGCCAAATAAATGTGTAGGTCTCATATTAATGCATAATGGGAATAGTGGATATCATAATAGAATTGACAAACTGAAATGTATGCTTTTGTTGTTTGGGCACTTCTGAATTGATGCAATGCGATAAAGGATCTATTTGTACGCTGTTGTGTGTTTGATCAACGTTTCTACTGCAATTCCCTGTACCAAGTCACATTGTGCTGGCTGTTGTGTGCATGCCTAGTCCAACAAAAGAGTTTTTGGAAGTGAACATGCGACAAGTATGTATATGCGAGAGAGAGAGGAGCAAGTAGGTAGATGCCGTGTAGGCAGTTAAGTTGGGCCTCAATTTCATTGTTTGGTATTTGACTCTCTGCAACTCATTGTCAGTTCATGTAATAGAATAATGGAAGTCGATTCGGGAGATATGTATGCTTTGCATGATAGTTGACGATGATGTAGGTACTCTATTATGTCATACAGTCTATTAGACTACGGCAAGTACTGTATGCTTATGGAAGTGCAGGCAAAACTCCCGGCTAGTATCAAGAATGAGAACGCCAACCTCAGAGTTAAAATATTAAAAATACATAAACTGCGGATACAATAGAATTCAAGAATTGCAATGAAACAGTATTCTATACTATTACCACTAAGAATTCCCTACGCACTTTTATAACTACCGCCTGCACCAAAGTCCAATCCTACTACTAGAACCCAGCCGTTGTAGCCAGCCTCCGCCAAAGTC
>JABASH010003024.1:0-17907 GCA_019776445.1 Tomocerus maximus | reverse complement strand
GTCCTCCATAAAGTCCACCAAATATTCCTTCAAAAAGTCCTCCATTTAGTCCACCAAATATTCCTTCAAAAAGTCCTCCCTAACGATTTCACAGGCCCGCCTGCATTCAGCCAATTACAACTTGGGTATATATTACATCATAATCATAATTTTCCTATAGAAATTGTAAACAAAACAAAATTATATCCTCCTTTGTATTTGTACATTATACAAAGGTATACTTTACACCCTTCTTATAGCCATGCTCACAGCTAATGTTATTGTAAGGTAGAACATTGGAAAGGATTACACAATTCACATGCACATATAAGTTTCTACACTACTGAAATGATGTTTTGGTCATCCTGAAGTTATTACTGTGCCGATAGCATATATTATAATCGTGGAAAATTTATTTTGCAGTTTAAATCTGCGGAAAGCACAGGCTGGGTTAATTTTGAGAAAAAGGCTTTTCAACATTTTAAGTGGCTAACATGAAACACCTTAATATTATAATGGCTTCTTTTGAATTGGTTAAAAAAGAGATTATAGTGACTTATTAGCTTACAATGAATATTGTTGCAAAAATTGCATTCAATTGCATTTATGTACTGGCTAACGATAAAACCAACCTGTACTACTATTTTATCTACATTATCATAACTACAATCGAACAGGGACTCATTCTGTTTTCATTGTGACGTTTTTTATACATATAAGAATTGCTCTGTTAATAAAAGCCATCTGAGTCATTGTACATAAGCCTATAGACAGACTGGGTAAACATCGCAAAAAAGGCACAGACCTGTAATGACTATTCAGTATACTACAACAACAGTTATTATGCTCCTTAGAGGCAAAGCATCAACATCCACGGGGATTACCTTGTAAGAAGGCATTGGCCTACCTAGATTCATCAGTCATTTAGCTACATTGCAGAGACTACACTACGCTGCTCTAAAATGCCTATACACCATCAGGCCTACTATTATTTAGCATTATCTCCATGTACTATCTACGAATACTACGAAAAGACAGATCATTTCATTCAACCTTAGTGTGCAGATTACAAATGGATGCACAATTCGTTTTACGTCTCATTATAGTCATTACGTCTTTTACACACACCTATTCTTACCATATATATAGAATAATGATAATATAACAAAAGTCTAGTGCCTACATACCCAAATAATCTTTAACTTCGTCAGAAAAATACTACATTCTGGAATGGAGAGATGCGGACACGCATTGCATCAGAAATCATGTCCATTTACGAGACTTGTGCAAGAGAAGAGAGTAGGCCTATAGTATTTACAACTCCAATATAACTCGCATAACTATAAGACTCTGATGACGAAGAGTGAGCAAGGCAACTCTTTGCATTATCAGTATTATTGCATTACTCGTCTTGAATGCTAACTTTTAGACATTAGTTGAAGATCAACAGCAGCCTTGTCTCGACACGAGGTACTTACATAAACTTACTGACACTACCGACCGACATATACTGAATACTGAAGTCTATTTTGCTGACTGTAGATATTAACGAGATTTCTATATAAATACGAATAAGAATCTAACTCTTTAAACGAATCTCCTTTATATCCATCAACTTAATCTGTTGCATCGGATTGCTTAAAACGTTTTCTTTGCAGCGTCTGCCGTCTCATGCACTGATCCCTAACTAATGAGCAATCATGGCAATTCACCTAATTTCTTGTACAATCAACCACTAATATCATTATTAGGATTGCGTAGTGAAATCTCTTTATCCTCTTTGCTAGTAAAATTCTCTATTCATATTTCCTATACCAACTGAGCTGTATAGTTCACCATATAAAGTTATATAGTCATTCAATAATACTTATAATGGCCTTTATTCACATTTAATTACTCGCTTTTTGCACATCATGTCTTTGTTCGCACAAGATCTAATCCTTCACTGTGACAATAAAAATGCGTTAGCAAAGTTTCTACTTCAAGTCAAACCATCTGTATTTTAAAGATAACAAGAGTAATGATAATGATGAAGGCAATTGACTAAGATGAATATTTTTGGCATTAAGTATCAAGGATTTTCATCAGGAACATTTATAATGTCATACAACTACAAACAGTAGGAAATGCCAAAAATATGATTCACAAGTTTAGGAATGTAATTTACCTTTACCACATTGTGTACACTTACCAAATGTTCAGATTTATTCTATATTATTTTATTACCATAAGGGACTCGATCAAGAAAGTCGTAATTATCTGATCTTCCAACGAATTCAAATAAGAGCAGAGGTACTCAAACGCAAAAAGTAATAATATGAAGTTCGTAAATCATTGGTTTGTTGTCACATTACTTTGCAATAGATAAAGCCATTACTCATTTAGAAACGCAAAGGAAATCTTCGCGTTCGATTTCAAGAGGTCTAAATGTGCATTAGTCTAGTATCAATGCGATAATTTTTCTCCTGACTCATAATTCAATAAGAAATTACAGCATGAGACAAGTCCATCTGTAAATTGCAATATCCCTTTGCATACAAATGTTTTCACATACCTTCCTTACAATAATAATACGTTAAGCACAGGACAAAGCCCAGTACATTTGGATACAAGATAGAACGTGCCCAGATGTATATGCTTCAATAAGTTATTAGTACTAGATAACTATAAACAAGACAGTTTGATTTTAATATTACTGCTCCGTTGAAAGACACTCACTCCAATTCGCAATAAGATATTCAAACTTTCTGCTTACACATGGGGAATTCTGCTACGAATTTTAGTGCATACATGTCATTCCTTAGGTGGAAAGCTTATAGAATAATGTGGGATGGGATAATTCATAGATCTAGATGTCATATGGTCTCAGAACGCTGTGTGCAGCTTGTAACATATTGCGATATCCTCACAGGCAGGCGTTGACTCGTTTTGGGAATTCAGCAAATATAGCTATAGACGACGCTTTCTTTGCAGAATTCTATATCCACCTCTACTTGATATAGATAAGCCTTTATGTTTTGCTTACTGAATTACTGCACTAAGTATATATATTGTTTAAGGATATACTTAGTATAGGTAAGGTGGTTAGATGTTGGATTCGGCTGCTACCCCTACAGCAATTGACTAGTGCAATATAATGCGGTCATTTGCAATAGCATTGTGAGCTAAAGTAGGTTGACATGATAATATTCATTCGACATATTTGACTACTTGACTAGGTTAGTTTAGCTGGGTTTCCTTCGTTCTTCGTGGCTGTTACATTTGTTTTGCAATTATTTTTACTACTTCGGACGATGTACCTACTGTAGTAAATGTATTAGTAATTTGACCACGTTTATGCATGCCGGTTACTTGACACGATGAGATAACAACAGAATTTGCAATCGATACAATTCAAATGCATTATTATTATATCTCTTTAAGTTTTATCCAAGAAAAACAACAAGCAATCTGCAAGACATTTTATCATTCTATTTATCTGCAGATATTTTCAGGCAGGCACAGACAGGTAGTTTTGGAGATTGAATGCTGTATTGTGGGGTATGCTTAGATGTCCTGAATTCGCTTACTAAGTTGATAGCATTAACACCATAAACAGAAACAGCGTGTCACATTTCGTGTAGCAAGTTGGCATATTTTGTCTTGTCCTTCGATGTTTTTTGCTGGCCTGTCTTGTCGTGTAATGTCATTACTCCTTCCACTGCTAATGTTCGCTATTGTGCTCTTTTGTCTTATCTCTAATTAATGTTGCCTCTCATAAGTCCAATCTTCTATGCATGAGATTATAATAAAAAGGATTGACTAACTTTACAACAACAAAACAAATTGTATGAGATAGTCGTAATGGTCGTATCTTAGATGTACACCAATGCATAGCATTTATAGCAAATTGTATACTCCTATCTCTATCTCATGCATAAGTAGGTATTCAATTTATAGTAACAAAAATTATACGTAAACTACAACATAAACTACCTTAAATGTGTGAATAATGTTAGGAATAGCACTTAACTCTAGGTAGGTATTCATTATGTTTACATTCAAATCGAGTCAAGCACATCCATCACAGTGTGTATTCGCACATGCAATTTTTAAGTCGTTGCGATGATGATGCATTATAAAAGCTATACTACTTTTCATATCTATCTGCATCTTGCAAAAATCGTATTAAGTATAAGTACTCTGACGTTAGTAGTGTGAAAACTCTTTGATAACTTCGTCGAAATAAAATCTTATCCCATTTTAAATGAAACTCAATGATTTTTATCGTTACTTATTTATCTTTCAGTTTTGTTTTTCCAACAATCATAATCCGTCTCCTAACAGAACAGTATAGATTTTACGTCCGTCTCCTAACAGAACAGTATAGATAGATTCTACGTCCGTCTCCTAACAGAACAGTATAGATTCTACATTCTTCTGGACCACGGAATAAAGATTAATAGTATGGACCAATGATATTGTTTAATATAATATTTTACCTACAAATAGGTTATTTATATTTCTTCAGAGCATACAAGCTGAGGAATAAGAGATATGCGATTGCACACGCCAATTTCGTACAAAGTGTCATTGGGATTCAAAATGCACTATATATATTGGCACTAATGGCTTGACTGTCATGTCAAGCCAACTTGTATTCACATAAAATCAGTTTACGTCGCTTCGTTTTGTATAGATTTTGTTTCACAGGAAAATTAAGGCGTCAGTGATGCATCATGCATAAAATAAAAGGATGGATACACATAGAGCGACGAAAGAGAAGCATGTGGACAACGAAATCTGTGTCGTAGCTAATATGCACAACATTTATGTAAGTTTGACTAATGTGCGTGGTAGTATCTGTACATAGTTAAACAGTTTTTAGATTCATCTATGTAAACGTAGATCAGAACGTAAAGTTTACTTGTACAAGTTGTCTGAATACGTTTTGAGTAAATCTCTCGACTGTGCTGGGATCTAGTCTGGCCAGCTCTGGTGTAATCCACAAATTAGCTAGAATTGTAGCGTAATGTTCTGCAAGTGTAAACTGCAAAATAATTCCATTGAATTTAATTCGAATCGCAGTGGCAGAATTGCTATGTTAGGTAAGTTTGTCAACCAGTTGGTTGAATTGTGTTACTGGCGTGGCTTGGTTTGACGTGTCTTAGCCAGCTTTTATACACCTCAACTCAAGCTGTGCCTCTGTTGTGTGAAATTCTCAAATAGACTAGATCAGAGTCAACTGACGGATTCAACTCATGTCAATGTACAACACACCACACTTGATGTTTGTATTATTTTACACGCAAAGTCATAGTCATACTTGAACAATTCCATTCAACACTTCGCACAGAAATGCTAAATTCAATAGTTTATTATACTTAGCGATACTAATGCATGTACTACGTGCTATAGCAAAACAAGTTCAGAAAAATACAGAACATTGATATTTATTTACAGCGTTATTAGAATGGTTTAGCTATGTTAGCATAGGTGGGAAATTCTAGACTTGCCTACTGACTGACTGACTGACATAGCGAGCAACGCACTTGAGAGTGCTGACCGACTACCTGCACATAATGATATAGAATTAGCAAAGCTGTGTGTAAACAAGAGAATCCTGTTTCAACCTCTTTCTATGCAAATAAATAATACTATTAACTATCTGTAAGTATGTACCATGTATGCACATTATATTCCATATCTTACTTAGTACATTTGTACACACAGCTTAAACATTCACGGATCATATGCACATGTGTTTGTGAATCAACTAAGCGTAAATAAAAATTGAATTCACTTATTAAAAGTGACTATGTGAGTCTCGTAGCATGTCTTTCCAAATGAAATCAACTTTAAAATTCATTATTATTACTACAGATAGACAATAAATAGTCTCAAAGCATCCATTAACCTCTAGTACACGCGCCTATGTTGAAATTCTGTGGGAATTTCTCCCAAGAAATATTTGTCATTGCTTCTCATTGTGTTCGTCACAGGTGATAAAAAATTTATAGACTTCCGCTCGCACTTACATACATACATTATGACGCGTACACATTAAACACTATACTCATAATCATAACTGTTTATTATTAGAAAATTAGGTTTATGGATCTTGATTAATAAGTAATTAAAACTTGGTAATTTGCTCTATCTTTTTTCTCATCACATTTCAGAATTAGTACACAGACATACACACACTGAGCAGAGGGTCTTAGGTGAAGTTCACAATGCATAATGATAAAGATGAGCCGATTGCATTAAAGAGCAAAATTCGTGCGAAGCAAATGAACAATGCAGTTTAGTATTTCTGTAGCACCTACCTAAACGATGTACTCGTTCATAATCTAGAAGCAGATAGCATGCAGAACCATTTATGTTGCAATCCTATGAAGTTAATCGTAAAGCAAATAAAAATACATTGGCCAATTAATGGTACGTGCAAGTGTACCAAAATGATAGGTTAACCTTATATTATGCTAATAAAAAGCACAATTTGCAAATCGAATTAAATCAAGTAAACCAATATTTTCTTGGGCAATAGCACATTACACAGATACAGCTGCTGATAGTCTAGGTTAGTGACAAGAATTGTACCACTCATCTTCAGAATGCGTTCAACTCATGAATATTTTTGATTCTTTGATTAGTTTAGTTGGAAAAGTTGCAATGCAATAAACAACAAAAGTTGTGTAGACGTTTTCATGTGCATACCTAGTACCTATATTATAAATGTATGTTACAACGTACCTACCTCACATGCCACTTTATATGAACAAGTGCAAGTAGTTTATTTAGGTATATTAAAACATGTCCTGGGTACACAGAGAATCTGCATTCTTCATTCAGTTTGCTTATTCGTAATCATAAAATTATTTATCTTTAGTCATGTATCAAAGGATATCGCATTATAGAAGTTGTTACTGCAACTGAAGAGATTCTATACAAAAGTCAGATAACTATTGCATGTACAATACTAATATATCTGTCACGATTTATTTCTTTTAAAAATTGGCATTTTTAGAGAGTGAAAACTCAACTGGTCAAACGAGCCTATCCCACAAATCTATCTTTTCAAGACTAGATCCAAGTAGAGCTATGGAATTTCTTCTACTACCATACAAACCAATGTAATGGAATTATTCATATCATTACATTTATAACACTAAACGAAACAGTTACTTGCCATGGGCTCTGGTTCTACTCTACTGTTACTTATCCACATTTAATTTATACACAATTGTTTATTTATCGATACTGAAGAAAGTGGCTAACGAGAAAATGAAAATAAGCACCACATTAGTGTTTACTTAGTTATAGTCAGTGACTCAACTACCATTTCGGACTTAACTAAAAAGCAACAGGATTCATACTAAATATAATATATGTGTGTGTCTCAGTCATATTCATATACAGATAGTAGTTAACCTAAATCTTTGGCCATGTCTTCAGACTTACCCACTGAAATTCTTTGAAATAAGTGACTATTCTTTAAAATTTGTTATTGATAAACATCGTAAAGACAGCTTGACTATTTTTCAATTGCGAGAAAAGAACTGACCAAATGTACTGTGAACTTGCTGATAACTGCTGAGAAAGATTAATTGGTAACTTTATGACTTCGTGGACAACTGAATACTGTGTGCAATAGTGAGCAATGACAATAATATTGGCAGTCGCTGCGTAAAATAGTAATTTATTACAGGTACATCTCTGCCAAAAAGCTCCATGATGTCTGATCAGCTCTTATGTGTCCATTGCTTATTTATTAATACCTAAGTAAGCAGATCGAGTAATTTTATTTTGCATTAGCAGTAAAGTCTATGCACGTACATATTATTATGACTTATGACTCTTTACCCAAATGGAGATCACACTAAGGACAAATACTTTTAAGATTATTAACTACTCATAGAACGTGCCCCGCTTGCCTTAAACAAAAATGTAATTATTTCGATTATGTAGATGTTTATTTGCTAAGGTAGGTTATTTGGATTGGTTTGACTTGACATAAAAGAACTGACACTGAGAGGATTATATCGTGAATTCTAATTCTTAGTGTCGTTGATAATGTGACACGAGACAATCCGCAAAACAACTTGCAAATCCACTTAAGGGGAGATATAAAGAGTCAGCAGGACATTACGTATTGAACAAGTAGTATCTTTTCTGATATATTTGTGAGTGATACCGCAGCAAGCAAAGCAGCATGCTGCCAGTCAAGTTGGTGGGCTGCGAAATGTAAATCCATTTATCACAAATGAGAACGAGTGTGAACGAATGCTTTTGATATCTAGCTTGTCTTGTAGGTATTTTCAATTTTCTTTGCTTGTACATACGTTGTAAATATTTCGGCAGATTCGAAAATTCACAAAAAAGTAGCACAGCAATATTATATCCTGTACTTACGTACTCTCACCAACAATGGAATGTGCAAACGTTTTTGAATATTTCTCGAGTTTTTCTACTGAATTGCTTTGTAAAAGAGAATAAAAATTCAATGAATATTTAATAACAGATTTGATAGAAAACGTAGGCATTTTTTACTCCCCAATACAACACTTGCCGGCTAATAAACTACCTTAATAAATAGTTTGATCAATATCAGGGCACGAAACAAAGATTGCGGTTACTGAAAGTGTTAATTGAAACGAAACGTTGTGCTCTACTATCGAATTAAAAGAAAATGAGAATGAAATATCCAGATTATCACACAACAGTATTTAAATAAACATTTTGCGTCTTTTCATTACTAGCACATGAACTATGAACTGGCTTTCTAGATAATGCTTATTAGACAAAACGCTTTAATTCCGGAAATCCTTCTACAATTTCCACAACTAAATAGTTGAATGCGCTTCATATACCTAATACCTAATTAAGGTACATACAGGCAATCTCATTTCTGTGCTACTAAAGAACTAATGTCGATATGAATCTTAATTTTCTGTTCTTTACTAAACACATGTTGATGCCAAATATACGACGATAGGCAATTATTACACTGTCTTACATCCATAAATATACTTCATAAAACCACGCACTTGCAAAACATGTGCAGTATTTTATGTTTCAACATGTATATTGTAGACACGCGTAACCAATAAGAAAAAATGCATACTAAAAAATCTGTAAAATACAATTTATTTGCTAAACCAATTTAACAAAGCTGGGAAATCGAGTTTAAAATTAGTCCCCTGTATTGCACAGCTTGACAATAATATGGCCCAGTTACAGCTGTATTATTAAGTACCGATTATTGTTTCACACAGACCATTTTCAAATGTCAGGGAAGTAACTAATCATTTCATTAAAGAGTATTTTCAGCACAATTAGCTTATTTGACACTAGTTTGCATTAGGCGAACATTTCCTCAGTTATTAAGATAGTGAAGCTATATTTATGGAAATTATTTCTGTGATGTCTGTGTGTCTGTGGGACTACTCCTAGCACAGTAATCGACAAAGCTTTGTTATCTTCCTTATACCCATGTTTTCACGGTTTATTTTGAATTCAAAACACTTCAGACAATAATCTATTGCTTTATTTCTAATTTTTCGGTCAAAATTACCCTAAATTCGTTTCCGCAAGTTGATTCGAGTAACAATGAAGCATTCTATCACATACTTATTCAAAACGTTTGAGTTTCCATATTATGTATATTCTTTCTTGCATAGGAAATAAAATGCAAATATATTTGATATCAATTTTACACGGATACAAATGTTATGTTATTGCACAACATGATTTCACTTACTGCATTTACCTAGTATTTACGAGCTATGTTAGTATTTATAAATTTCAGCAACTGCATAGGATGTCGAGAAAACATGAAAAAGTGAAGCTGAGCTGTACACGACGCGTAAGAGTAGCATGACTTATGATGTTACATACCTAAATTATTTGTCATTCGTTTTGTTACATACAGAGAATCTTCTCAACCGTGAGTTTACAGGTAAATGCTGTTGTCAGAAGTTGCAAAATATAATGTTCACGTCTATGTCCAAATGACATGGAAATGAAGATGTAGGCAAAAATTAATAGGGCAAGTTCGTTCGAATTTCTTTAATATTTCATTCTCTAGTAATATTTGATTTAGCTAAATAGCATAAACACTTAAGTCCTTTGCAGTTACATTATGATATTCGTCCGCTTGGTACATGGTCCGTAAAGTTGACAAATAAAACATTATTCTAACTAGTAATACTTATTGGATATAAATAGGTAAGCATTATAACAATATCCCATTTGGTATATCAATTTCCATGTAGCATAATTTTGGCAATATAGACCTAGTATAGACGTTACACAGGCAATTATATGGTACGCACAGTAAGCACTTAACTTTAACCACAAAATTGAGCACACATGGCTAACATACCTAGGGACATGTGAAAAAGAACAATTCGGCTTTAGATTTGGTATGCGTTGGATCGTAAATGTAAGGCATGAATTGAGGTTCTACTTTTTATAACAAACTTTGACTGTGAGTTTCACTCTTTTAGTGGTAATTTTATTTAAAAAATCGATGTGAAATATTTGGTCATTAATTACTAATTGATGTGAGACAGACGGCAATACAAGAAAAGAAATCGAACACGACAAACGTAATATTACACATCAAAGATCGAGTAATAAACAAATAAAAAAGAAATCGGATCTCGTCTCAAGGAGAAAATCAATTGAAATTAGCACACGTGTCAAATATTTTAATTAGCTGTCATTTCTTCGAGATATTTCATCGCACAATAATAATTAGGACCAATAATTTGTAAAAAAACAGCAGAAGCTATCCACAGGAGCTTCTCTCATCCCATTTAATTACATATGTCTGACTGCATTATTGACAGAATAGGACAGCCCAGCATTACAGAAGATGACCTGAACCCACACAACAATATACTATACTCTCATGCCCAATTCCATAGAGTTGAACGTGTAATCATTCTCTCTGCATTCTTCCAACACAATGCTTTGCACAATGAAACGTAATGCATTGCAATGAACTAAGGACATAAAGGAAAATTGTGTTGAACTGAACTCAAATGAATAGCCAATACATAATCATGGAAGAGCCCAACGTACGAAATGCTGAATGAGCATATAAAGGTACCTGATTTCATTGCATTGCCTGAATGCACTGTAATTTTAAGTACATGAAGACTGAGCAAGTTTAGTGCGGTTCCTTCATACTTCTTTGCTTTGCCTGCCTACGATTAAGAATACCTTCCTATAAATAGCTTGACACATTTCTGCCTGCCGAACCTCACGTTTTTCTCATAGAGTTCCATTTAAAAGCACTTTAAGACTTTACTTAAGCTCGACTAGAGCACTAGAGCCAAACATAACCACGTAAGCAAGTTAAAATCAAACTGTGTTGTGTGCTGTACCGATGCTGTGTGTAAATTTAAATCTATTACTTGTATTAAAGCCCAGCCAACCCATATAACTAAATCTGTCGTGTACATAAAATCTTTTATTATCATAAAGCCCACATTCAAATCATCATCAATTTATTCCACATTTCCTATTGTAGCGTCAACTCAAATCATTCTTACAAACATCTTCCCAGACCTATCCAGTCCACATCAGTTCAATATTCAATACAATAAACAAGCAAAGCAATAATATAAATATACATCTTACCAATCTAATGTAAATGGTAGATGTAACTGTACAATAATCTAAATGAACCATTTGAGAATAAACGAAGATAGCCTTCTCCTTTGCTACTCGTGCTCACCATTTATTTATAGGGAGAATAAATTGGAGTCAAGAAGAACGAGCAATTGCTTTAAAGGACCTGAAAAGTAGTTCTCGTCCGTCTGTGTTATCATTGTCATTAAAATGACTCATTATTCATTATTCAGCAAGCATGGTTCGTAAAAAGATTATTGTGCATGGTAAATGCATGCTGACAAATAAACAGCTACAACCAGAGTGATACCAATTGTCACAACATATTATTTACAAATGAACAAAATTGTATTAAAATTACTGGCCTGACTATAAAAAGGAAAATAGGCTAACGAAGCATCCATAAATCTTCTTCTACCATTTGACCAAACCTATTTACATGGGTGCCTAATAATATTAGTGCACTGCACAGCAGAAACTAAATAAATATAATTTATTTTCTGACTACAAATCAAATGAAAATAATTTATGCACATGTAGTAATGCATAAATAATTATAATGTGCCCTAAACCTTAAGGATAATAAGTAATAAAATAAATTAATGTTCTAGCATGAATGCATACGTTGTATAATGTAAAGGTAACAATAACAATAATTTCATACCTTTAGAACAAAAGGAGAAAATCCAAAGAGTTCACGCAATCGGTCCAATTCCAAAGAATAACGTGCACTGAGATTCTACGCAATGTTATTAGATCAACAGTTTGGCTTGGCGTTGGTTTGATTCGACTATTGAAGCAATAAGTACATGAAAACGAACATTTCAATGCTAGTAAACAAAACGCAACACACAATTATCATGAGACAAGAGGAGCTGTTTGTAGTATTTTATGTATTCCTTCAGTTCACTATCGTGGCAATCAGTAATAGTAATGACAAGTGTAAGAATTCAAGCTTAGAGAACAAGTGAAGCAATAGTTCAACTGAATTCACTATTCAATGTGATGTTAAATGCAATCTAGTAATCCAATTCTCACGGGTCTTGTCTTCAACAATTATAACGTAATTCAAAACATAAGTATAATATGATTTATGTAGTACACAGCAGTGAAAACGTAGAACTCGATTTGTTTGTCACTCGATAAGAATTTGACGACTCTTCTATGAGAAAACTGATTATTTAGTATTGAATTTTGATAAGATTTTAAACGATACTTGCAGAACAAATACAGACCACACAAAAATGAACTATGAAATAGTTTGATGATTTTCTTACGTGTAGTGTAGAACAGTACTGTACAGAAAATATATTTTTCTCTTTGTCCAAACACCTGAGGTGTAGTTAAAATGTTTTAACTGAAAGAACACTTGAAGAGCTTTGAAAAATTCCGTATCATTTTTAGATTCCAGTGAACTGCGGTTCAATTGCGAAGGTTCCAAAGGTCAACAGACACTTGGCTCTTGGCTTGTCTATGATTTTTGTACTCCTATTTTGTTGAATGTAAAATGACAGCTTTTGCTTCAAGGTACGGCATTCAAAAGTGTGTGTCTTCTACACACACAGCGCTAAGTGTAATAAATCCAATGGAAGAATAAAGTGGATTAAGCCGGTATAAGCAATATCAGCAGCATTGGATGTTGAGTTCTTGTAAGTAGTGCCTCGCCACGCCACATGCAGCCACTGCCCTGTATAAGTATAGCATTCAAAGTAAGAATATGCAAACATGAAACAAGACTAGACCTAAAACTTGTAACTTACGCTACGACCACCGGCAATAATCTATTTATAGTTTATTTAGGGAATATTTTTAACAAACTTGTTGAACCAAACCCATTTCTTACTTGCATTCGTTTAGTCAGTAAATACTTCCTTGGATCAAGCCTTTAGTCCTATGATTGAACATGAAATGTTGACAGCTGGAGAAAACTATAATATAGGAGCCAAGCCACTAGTTTCCTGGTATTTTTGGTATGTAGAGCAGGAGGCTTACCACTTGTTCCAGGAACAAATAGTTTTCTTCAATGGAAACACAAACTATTAACGTTCACAATCCTTATCGTGGTGATTCACAAATTCTTGAGATAATTCTTGACCATATTATTGTAATACGGGTTCGGTTAAGTAATTGGAGGAATCCGGAACAAAACCAGTTCTTTTGCTGTCAGGATCAATAATTTTCCATGAGTCTCAAATATCAAGATCAACACTTTAACCGGTAGTTTTACTTTGACGCGCCGTAAGTATTAAATATAATATTTACTACTGAAAATGGAAAATGGAAAATTAATCAGTTATTCTTTTGTTGCAATTCTCCGCGAATATTCAAAATCAGTTCTACATAAAATCAGAAACTTGTTAAGGCGGTCGGTGAGATTGTGAGGTACCTATTTATTTTCCATTAATAAATGCATTTAGAAGTTGATTCAGAAAGTTTAATTTTCTCTTACTCCAATGCGGTCATTATGTCTTGCTCCAACAATTATAGATATTAGTTAACAAAATATCAAATAGGATGATTATGATTACTCTTGTAGGCAACCATAATTGTTATCTTTAAGATCTCGCAACTTTTGCCTTTAAGAACAAATAATGTACCGAACAGGCCAAATACTTCCTTTTCTGTCTGTCTAAAATACAAGTATAGTTCATAAACGGTACAAATTGAACGAGTGCATACTTTGTGATATCATACCCATAAGATATTTGTATTTATGTAGTTTAATGCAATGTAACGTAAGCAATCAATCGATTCTTAGTCTTTGATTGTATTGAATCTGAAAAGAATTGGAAATCGATTTCACTTCCTTACTTACAGAGATAGTTAACGAGATAGCAGATTTATTGCAACCCCTTCAGGTGTACCTACATACTTATCCTCTCGAGAACTGATAATGTTAGCAAGTAACCTGTACTTCACAGATTATCTGTATAATACAATTGTGTTTTATTTTCAAGTAGGTAACTGGACGAATCACTTTTTCCACATTGTCAGTAAAAAGTTCACTGATTTAATCTCTTTCAATTTTTATTGCAGATGCTAAGAGAAATTTCCATGCTGAAGAAGAGCACCAAAGATGTGACCACGTATTTTAGAGCAAGAATCAAACACAAGATACGAATAGAGTTGAAGATATCAGTCAAATATTTTTGAAAAAGAATTGCTGGAAATGAACAGTTCACTTTACGAAATCTACGAAATAGTATCTCAGTTTGGATGAGATAGATAGCAAAGAAGGTCTAAGAATCTTCTCTGCACCCAAACAAATCAGTATGTACAATGAACACGATATTATGTACTGGACAGGTGAGTAGATATTCAAACATTACAATTAAATGGTAAACAATTCAATGACGATTGTCTTGAGACACGACACAACGACGACGTTTGCGGGTTGAATTGACGTTGAGCCGTTTTGTAGTTATTCTACCTTCTGTGGTATGCTATTGCGTTCTGTAGCATGTGTAGGTTGATTTGGTTTAGCTTGAGTGTACAATAGTGGTCTGGTCTCATCTGTTGTGGTAAAGTACGTAGTTGATTGTGTTGTACAGTAGTCTGTATGTATTGAAGTTGATGTTGATGCCTTCGTTCGTACAATTGCCATGCCGTTGCGGCTGCTACGATTGTTGTCCACATCCACCCAATCATCCCAGAGACCTACATTTTCACAATTGCATCCACCTCAGGGGGTTTCCCATACCGTGCTATGCTAAACAATTCTGTAGCTATACCAAACTGCCAACTCAATACATAAATACAATTATAGGTGTAAACACAACTTACCTATTTACTATATGAAGTATTATTACCGAGCAGCTATCTATTTATTATTATTATAATCCTTGTGCCTACTACTTATGTCGGATAGGTACTACGTGTACTCACTTCACTTTAAAAATTCATAGATATAAAAAGAAAACTGAATTATCTATGCATTACACTCTCATGTATACATAAAACTTGCATATTATAACTTCACTTATCTGCAGATATCTTATATAGATATTCGTGACTTTGTTGTATGTATACTACTTGCAGCAGTACAGTTACAGCTTGTGTTATGTTAGTTTCATCAGTTCGCACATGAATAGAATTTATCCACAGAAGATTTGCATTCTCAATTTGCAGCAAAGATAAATGTGTGTGGAGTATCTACCTATTCATACACATACCTATTATCGCCGTGTTTATGACACTGTATACACAAATCTCTTCTACTATACCACACATCACTACGTCACTGAACTAAGGGATGTTCGGTTTGGTTACTTCTCTGCATGTTGTCTTTTTGCAAGTGTTTAATATCCACAAGTATGAACATCTCCTGCATATTAGAAATTAATCCATGCTATCTCCACCGTACAGGCAGGCTTATTATTGTTTAAAAGCTGTTGTAATGTTTGCTAGCTGCGGTTTTCACTGTTTTCCTAAGCTGCTACAAATGGTAAAATTTAGATCGCACACAACAGACAACGGGGTACAAGGAAGATCTGTTTAATTAGAAGTTATAATACTCAAATCAGAAATCCAGATTTTTTAATTGAATACATTTAAGTAAATCAATTTTCGATTGATAGAGATAAGACGATTTCTTTTTGTTCACAGCATTTTTTCGATATAACCTAGGTCTAGGTACACAATTGTAGTCCACAATAATTCACAAGCAAACTTTAATCATAATCTCGCAATCAAATTGTACAACAATGGTACATATTTTATGTCCCATTATAAAAAGTATTTATTTATATTAGCACTAGGCTAAGTGGTAGAGAGGTATACTATTCTGGGTTTGGACTGAGAAAAACAAATAAATATCTAATAATCGAATCTGGTTTGGTTAGGTTATATGGTGTGTTTGTGCGAATACATATTTCGCATTTCAATTTTTCATAGCCACGACCCAGAATAACAACTCATTGCACAGATCGTCTATAGGTATGCAGTAGTAGTGTGTGTTTGTTTAGGAATAAGTTGATCAATTCAAAGATCATACCAGGTCACAATCATAGCAGGCGTGTTCATAAATGATAACTGAGAATACCTAACTACTAGCAATAGTGCAGTACAGTATTCTTATTTTAAAATGCCAATATTTTATTTTCAAACTAGTTGCATTGGGCATTGCTTTACATTCTTATGTATTTTCTGACAAAGCTTCCTTCATTTGAATAATAGGATATAATTTATTTTCATCTGTGCTCCAAAGGTCTTGCCTTAANTTCTTATGTATTTTCTGACAAAGCTTCCTTCATTTGAATAATAGGATATAATTTATTTTCATCTGTGCTCCAAAGGTCTTGCCTTAACTTTTAACTTGAGAAGAACGCTTGTGGTTTGGGTTGCTCTAGTAGTTGGGTCTGGTCACTTATGTTTTACTTACTTTACCTCTACCAATAATTTGAATCTCTTTGCATTCATAATGTACGAACCACGTTATAAGAAGGCAATTCATTTCACACAGAGTACACTCTAAATTTCTTTTGTGAATGGTCTGATACATGTGTTATTTATGCACGTTGGTTTCGTTTCGTTTCCTTCGAATTTGCATTTATGTTACAGTTTTATCTCATTCTCAACTTGTGCTGCAGAGTAAATTTTATAGAATGAATTAACACATTTCGTCGTGCAGACAGGATATTACTCTACATACCTTTGATTTGCTTAATCGTGGCAGTACTATTAAACCACAAAAACGCTTCAGATTCCTATATCATGTTGCTTCTGTTGACTGTAGTCCTAGGTATCTTGATTTTAGCACGTACTGTACACATGCAAAAAGATTGCGGTACATGCTGGAAAGAGCAAACAGCTGTCGCTTGTATTGGTTGACAGAACAAGGTGCACGCATTACAAAAGCAGAATATGTAGGCTAACTCTATTGGGGATGACTTGCTGTCGGCCTGACTTGCGGTTCATTAATATATCCAAGTAGCATTTAGAATTACAGCTATTAACTTGCGTAGGTTCTGTTCTTTACTTTTGCACAGATATTCCACTAACTACAAAATGCATGCATACTGACTCTTCTGAAGTGAGATGTGACGATGATGTCAGTGTATGAGCACTATGGGCACGTTTTACAGAAGTGCATTATTGCAGCTTGCAAAAGAAATCCTGCATAATCCCTGCTGATGTATGAGTACATTATCTTTACCTCCAATTTGTTAGTTAGGATAATTCTGTCAGAAATTATTTATCCTTATCGTTATTTATTTTCTAACTGAAATCTATTGCTCATTCATGTGCAAATACAATGAACTACACTGCTCATTAATTTGCGCATATTTAAATAGTTCAGTTGTCTCA
>JABASH010003023.1:0-17907 GCA_019776445.1 Tomocerus maximus | reverse complement strand
GTAAATGAAAAATTTATCATGTTTTCCACTACAATTTTGTTTCAATGATACGTTTCCAATTTATTTATGAAATAAATTTAGAGTTTTTTTTATTATTTTGATATGCACTAAATACAGAATACTAGGCAAGATACCCCGTTAAACAATTCTAAGCTCTGGACTTCTTTCACTATTTCTTTTCAGAAATTGAAATCGACACACATCTATAGATACCTAGCTGAAAGGCAAATAGTGATGCTAGAGACTGTTCCGGGAAACTACAAAGACCAAGTATTCTCAACAGAGTTTACAAAGAAATTCTGGAAAGTACAGGGAACACATTAACACGGTAAGGATTCGGTGCATATCCATAGGAATTATAGTCTTCAGCATCAATAAAAAATAAAAATAACTGCCAGCTATGCAGCAGCTAGAAGTTATTTTAGTCACGTAAGTAAAATGCATCAAATATTCTGAAAGCAAGGTGAAGATACAAAAAGTAAGAGCATATAATGATTACAACCAAAAC
The DNA here is from genome assembly GCA_019776445.1 of Tomocerus maximus. NCBI lineage: Eukaryota > Metazoa > Arthropoda > Collembola > Entomobryomorpha > Tomoceridae > Tomocerus > Tomocerus maximus. Next base: position 17,399 of record JABASH010003023.1, on the reverse strand, counting down.
TGTTTCGACACTACCAAAGCGATTTTAGAAATTATGAAAGGATTTTATGAATTCAATAATCATTTTTAGAGATACCTAGTGAAAACAAAGCAAATAAAGGAAATGAATCATTTCGAGAAAACGTATTGGCATTCATATCTTCATGTTTAGCCTATTGTGTTGCTGTGAATTTCAATTTTAAAAAACCATAAAGAGTTCCTGTAGAACCACACTACCGCTCAAGCCGAGAGGGCTTACTTGCAGGGACTTGGATACCAAACCAAGAGATCAATCTGCATACTGCTGAGAGAGCACGGATAGATAGTGTCACTAAGATAAGCAAATCGATGCTAATTACGAAAATACGACAATGACACTTTCTCCCAGCTCCAGACAACTACCACACAAACCTCAAACCTTAGAATTCAAACCCAAAACTCGGTTTGACTATAAGGCTTTGACCCCTAGACAACCTGAACCCCTCAGGATTTATAGCATGACTTTTAACATCAGGCCAATAAAAAGGAACAAAAATTCGATAGTGTTTAACATCAATAAAATATTAATCTAGGAAAGTCGGACAACAAAATGGCTCATTATATTTAGTTAAATCGCAATTTTTGGGAATTCTAAATAGGGAAAGGCATTGCTTTTTTTAAATTCCTTTGCTTGCATTTTTTTTATAAAAAAGCAAATTTAAGCATCATTTTTATTCCTTGGTTAACAATTCTGCTCATGGGAAGCGGACAATGACTTGGAATACAAAATGACATGCTCATAGAAAACAGAGAATTGTATAGGTAATACGGCGAAATACCAAAAATGCCATGCACAAGCAACACAAAGCATTGAAGTAACAGCATAACATTTCCTTTACAAGTAAGTCTTTTCTGCAGAGCGCTTGAACTTTGTATTTCGTGTAGGCACTTATCTCTGTTCACGTTGTTGTCGTCGTTCGACGGGAAATTCTCATTTCCTTTACATTACTGACAAAGCATATTTAGTGGGTATTAAGTAAACGCAAGCAAGACTTTCTTTGTAACAACGCCTTTTGAATAGTCTCAGATATACTGATAGCTAATTACGCTAACTCACAAGAGGTAAGAATAAACTATAAATAAATAAGTCATTTATACAAAGTCAATATTATAGGACAAACCAAAGAAAGCATGGAATTAGACTCTTCCTTTTCTATACTGTTCGTTTTCAAAGACTTAAAAAGAGACATTTATAATAATGCTACTCGTTAGTTAGGTATTCTCAATTTATCTATTTCTTAATGGAGTTATGCTAACAAAGTATTACACGAATTCTCCCAAAATAAGAAAGCGTGCTTTACATTTATTTCGCACAATGAAAAATGTGCACAAAAATAGCATTGTCATCTGATTGGGCGAAGAAACAGAAAATTAAATATTATTATATCATCTACTTATGTAGAGTAGGAATTGTGAAGCACATTCGTAAACATGAAATATGGCGTAATCGTAAACCACATTGAATGCTTCGTAAACTCTAATTTGCATTATCGTAAATCAATGAAGGTGTCGTTAACTCCCACAGACATTGTAAATAGTCAACTGCTAGTGGACTTATCCTAAACCGTTTAACAGCATCATGTACTGGCACTGGGATGTTTGACTATGTTTTTGGCACCTAACGCAAATGTTTATGAAACTGGTATTGGAATTTTACGATTATGCCATTTTTGTTTACGAAAAAACGTCATGTTTACGAATGTGCTGTTGATGAGCTCTCCGTATACCATCTAAATTATGTTATACCTACTCTTTCGTACTATTTGTATTCAAAAAAACATTTCCGACCCATGGCGTTACGAACTATTCCATATTTCAATTAATTATTTCACTCTTTAATAATTTTGATCTTATTTGATGGATAGGATCGAAGATAAAATATTTAAAAATTTAGTTTTGGTTACTTATGGTTGGAAGAGAGTTAATACATTAATGCTAATCAAAGTAACTAGGCTAGTTAGATGACATTATGTACGTTCAAAGTCGTAATAAAGCCAGAAGACAATCTTTTAATTAATTGTATTTTCATAGAATATTGCTACTGTCCCAAATTAGACGTTAGACAACGGTGTATTAACATCCAACCAAATAAATTTGCTTGCATTCACTAGGACGCTAGCAGGGATAATGAGAGTGTGAAAGTGGAAATGCAATTTTGGTAATGTCTTGGTAGAAATTGGAAGCTAATTTCTCAAGGTAGGAAAATTTGATTAAGAGATAAAACATTTTTAAGTCCCACTCACGATTTTAATTTTTAGTCGAGCAGGTTTTATTATTCACAGCTGTAGTTGAGTTGAGATTGAGACTTGAGACAGCCTTAAAAATTGGTTTTGAATGCACTTTGTATTCGATGGGCTTTTAAATAAAAAAGGAAAACCAATTTGCTTGGCAAGGGTTCAGTAAGTAGCGGATGAACGCACAATATGACAGATATCGTTGTAGAATATGTGAAGGTTTGTCACTCTACATCAAGTTACCATTCATGCCATCATGGAAATTAAAAAGATTTACTGGGATGAAATCAGAGAATTTTTTGTGTCAATGTGTCCCTCTTTCAACATTTCAAGTAATCTTTTTATGTTTTAATTAAGGATGTACTCCCGATGTACATTCTGTTTATACAATTTTAATATTACAGAATGAAATGGCTTGTCAGTTATAATTTTTATTAACCTTGGAGATACGTGCTGTAAAGAGTTCGTCTGAATGCACGCTTACCACATCAGCAAGATATGAAAAGCGTATCTGTAGAGCTATGCATAATGCATAATGGATGAAACATGATACAGCTGAGTTATAATTGTGAAACCATTACATCCAAATTCTATAAATGCAAATAAAGCAGTTACAAAGACGTTCATCTTTTATAGCATGTTCTATTATGAAAGACTAAGCCGTTATATAAAAATGCAATTTCCACAGTATAAGATGAGACAGCTGGCAACATGAAAAATAAATATTTTATGTATGACACAGGAAAGAAAAAATGAAATGCACTCCTTGTCTTATCTGTAGTGACAGACGCTATGTCACTGTGTACAGTTAGAATGGAAAGTTTTAGCAATTTTATTTAAAAGTTTTCCCCTACTTCAAGTAGTGCCAGGGATAAGTTGCTCCAAAGTTCCCTACTGCATAACTGTCCATAGTGGGTAAAAGTAATGCAAAAATTTATAAAATTTCTTTTGTTGTAGACTTGCACTTTTTACGTAAAATTGAATTGGCAATCTGTAATAGTATTGACCCTTTTAGTTGGAGCGATGTCCTACATGGACCAGCTACAGAGGACATACAAAAAACATAAACAAATCATACGACGTGAATGAAGACATAAATTAATTGTTACTTGGAAAGCAGTAAGCAAAAGTGCCAAATTATTGTGTAGCCAGCCGGGTACAACCCATTTAGCAATTATTACTCGACTGCCTTAAATAGATTCACAGTAACTATTTATTAATTTAGTACACAGCGAACCTATGTTTCTGCAAGTACTTGCAAACATAGTCGACATATTGGCAATAAATGGCTAGCAATAAAACGGGTCTTGTAGAACGGAGTAGGTCGTTAGAATGGTTATTGCTCCCTATAGTAGCTTAGCTGGGATGGTATCACTTTAGCATTGTGTACATTTCTAATGGGAAGGCTAAGACAAACCGCCTACAAACAAATTAAAAAACTTTTTCGTATTCATTGCTATATTCTTTATTTGCTCAAGAGTTTCGAGTGTCCAAAATGTTGACGTAGATTAGTAATAGATGAACTGAAATCCTTCTACGAATACATGTCCAGTCCACCAGAGAGCAAAGATATTATTCCATTCAGTGTACGTGAGTATGTAACATGCCTATAGAAACCTTTCAATGAAAACTTTTGCGTGCTTTTACTTACTTTCACTCAAAGGATCCAATCTTGACTTTACTGGTGGCCATTTACTTGCACATACGCAAAGCACTACTATTATCATCATATACATACATACAAAGAAAGCAAGGATCAGGCAGGCTACTATTGAGGACATACATAAATATTACTCTGCATCCTACATTCCCTAGTGCACTTACAATGTAGATACACCACGTCTCTTAACTCTCGCACCATACACAAAGCATTTTCTTTTACTTTCCCCCTACAATATAGTCCTCTAGGAAATTAACACGTTATATCCTCTTCTACCTAAACTAAAAAATTTATACCTTTTAAAAGTATACGGTCGAAATTGTGTGGTCATTAGACCATTAACATGCACAATAAGTTTTGAAGAGTCATCGTAGAAAATTATTTTGTGCATTTAAACTTTCTATTATCATAATGCAATTTCTTGACTACTTTCGACACTTTCAGTTTTGTGGTCCTCGACCTAGTAAATAACTGAAACGTTAAGACGAAATAATATCACAAAATTTAGCTAACCGTGAACAGTATAACATTATGAACTGTGTCACCGGTATTGTTACACAAAATAGGATAAAATAGAATAGTATCATGTTATGGTAGTCGATTAAAAAGCCTTTTAGTAGACTACAATTTGTAAACACAAATACTATAGGGTCACAATGCTTTCACGGTAAGATTTTTGGTTTGCTGTACTGCTGCACGAAAAGTATCATTTTCATGTACATTTGCCTATTATGGTTTTTCTAAAGGATATACAAATGCAAAACAGAAACGACACGAAATGGAAGATAGGGCTCTTAGCTGACATCCATTCTTGCCCTCAAGATAAACACTAAGAAAGTTAATCAATCAAGGAAAAGTGCTACTCTAGGGAACATTTAGCAGGAAGATTAAAAAGCTTTCACAGAGCTTCTTCTTCCCACAAGGGATCTACAAGGAGATGTGATGCACAACTATCGTTTAATATTGTCTGCACAACACTTTCATAAAAAAGGCTGTAAGTAACCATGCTAATCACGTAGAAACACAAAAAATACTACTAAAATAAACTTTAATTTTCTCAAAAACATCCTAACATTCCTTTTTTAAGTCCAAACTATTTAAGAGAAAAGTAAATAAAACTAAACCTAATTAAAAAGTAAAGACTGAAATGAAATCAAAAGATTAAAGTGAGATTATTTTTATGGTCGAAAAAGTACATAGATTCTAAAAATAGAATCTTGAATTTAGTTTTTATAATAAAATGACAAGAGGTGTGCTGCTTAAGTTGAGTGAGTGCGTCTTTCCAAATGACTTTTAGTGGATTCACATAGCGAGTTTTTATATAAGAGAATATAATTCAGAGAGAAACGCTAATCAGTGTAATATATCAAAGAAACTTTTTTCTGGTTTACTTCGGCAAAGCAATTTTTACTTTTCCAGATAGCGTGATATCAGTTTTTATAACTCTGCTTGGCTGTGAAATAATAATGGATTACGGATGACGTCCAACGGAGAACCAGAAATGTCGTAGGTGTCAGCTCATCGTCAGCATTACTAAGTACAACTAATAACTTTTGCAGCAGTTGAAAATTTCAACGTCTACAACTGCTATCTGTACTTTGTTACTTTGTAGCGGATTCTATGAACCTGTCTAAGCCAGTAGTAGTTTGACTATAAATGGTACTTCGGTACCCATGTATCAATATCTGCTTATCTAGACCATAGTATAAATGAGAAATATACTTAAGTAGCTCTAACTTCACTAACTCCTAGCTTCAACCTATAAATACGTACTGTAGTATCACCATTATTGTTTCGAAGGTTGCCAGTTCTCAGTTTATATTTAAAGTTTAATGATTTCCCCAGCAAACTTTAGTGAGAACTTTGCAAATTCACCTCCCAAGAAGAACTCATTATATCTTTGAGGTGTTTGCAGTCTGAACCAACGTGCTAATGAGTACATTACACGTTGCCGACTTCATTTTTGTCATACATAATATAATCTGTGATGAAACGCGGAATAAATTATGTAGATAAACTTCCTGAAGACAAGAGTTTTGAAATCCCATACCACGCAAACCTAAAAAGGTTTTAAAAAATTGCCTGATATTATTCCGGAACAGACTAAGGCGCAGACATAATTTTAATTTTTGTGAAATGTAAATATTTATCCCTTAATATTTACTCTATCATGCATCCTTATTGTTTCAGAATATTTTATAATTAGCTTTATGAAAGGCTTCTCACAAATTTCAGCAAGTGCTAGGTATCTCTCTACGTTATACATTATAATGCATGCACAAAATATGATAGCCTCCCAAGCTCTACTATGCTTGTGCATTTGTTTATGGGACAAGACATTTGTCAAATTGAGGTTTGCCAAAACTGACTCCTAACTCAGTTGTTAATTGAAGGTAATTTTATCCGCCTTCTTTATGAGCCTATTGACAATTGAATGCATTATTACGTACTTCAAAGTAGAAAATTAGAATTCTTGCCATCTTATATTGTTTTTAAAAGCATCAAGTTTCACTGTCTCTGTTGCTTCAATACCTTTCAATTCGTTTGATCTCAACGAGGTAGGTATAAAGCTAGGTAGTGGTAATGTAATTTGCAATAATAAAGGAATTGTTCAGGATCAATGGGGCCATTTGAAATAATTATAGATAAAATATTCTTGTACCTAGTCTTATTTTGGAATGGAGTGCATAGTTGTTATCTAGAGTGGAGGCTTTATTATGTAAATGTGTATTATATTAGATCTCTTTGTCAAACGAAAGAAATGCTTTTATTTCTTTAAACGTTAGGGAAATCTGTCAAAGAGCGATTTCGGATAGAATCGAATTCGAATATAAGTGATTTCAAACTGCATAACTGATAGAATGTACTCACTTGAAGAAGCATATAATTTAAAAAGGGATTTTTATTTTGACTCACCTGCCTTGTTGGTGGCTTCGTAATCTCGGGTGGAGGTTGATTTCGTGTAGAGCGACGACTTTCGCCAGGAACTCTTCTTTGAGACAGCTGACGAGACAGTTGTTCAACCTTTAATAAAATGTAAATCATATTAGTGAACATATTTCTACTAAGACTTATGTACGTTTCCATCATTTTTGAATAATACGAGACATGCGCATCAAACGCATATAGTTATGTCTTATATCATCATTGTTGTGTCTGAAAATTGTATCTCGACTCAAACTGCCAAGGGTCATTGATAATACCATTTTGTTTACAGCCATGGAAATACTTTTGAAATTAAAATGGTATGTAAATGAGTTTGAAAAAAAATCTGATACCATCTTTTAGCTCATGTCTGCATTTTTTCTCCCTTCCTGAAATTCATGTTGGCAATTCAAATTTTGTATTATCTATTTGTTTATTCGTCAGAAATTGTACAACAGCGAATAAGATAGATCATAGATTCTAGTGAAAGTTAAGATAAAGCATAAGTAGTGGCTACTATTACTATCTGCAGATAGGTAACGATGACTGTCATTGTGAACTGTCTTTACATTCTATTTTGCTCGTTTTTGGATTTTTTGCTTACAGCAGAGATCTGGCATACAAATGCAATTTGGACCACATGTCAGCTGTAAACTACCGGATATTGTCTCCAGAATATGAAGCTCACGAGAAATATGCTTTCAAAGATCATAAAGTGCATAAAGCAAAAAACTTTTTATCTGCGCTAGGTAGGCATTCTGACAAGCTCTATGAGATTACATTGTCGATGATATTGCAGATATCCTAGATTTCAGTTGCCAATTTTTCTTTCATTTCCATAGACGTGATCTGTTCTTCTCTCTCAGATATGAGGAAAAGTTGAGTTCGTTAAGTCACCCTTGTGGATTGTACTTATAAGGATTGATAAAATTTGCTCATTTCTCCTGTCAATAGTAAAAAAAACTATTTTCACCAAAGAAATGGAAACGTGCAAAAAAATATATGGCTAAAGCAATTAAGTTCCATTGAAGTCCCAACGAACAATTTATAGAATAATTCTGTAAAGTTTAAGAAATATATCAACCAAACTAAAAACGTCCAACAATTCTATTCTATCAAGACGATTTCACTAAATGCTATAAATTTTTTGCATTTTGGGAGGTTACATTTTGCACAACTTTCAGGAGTAACAGCAAATGGAGCAATTTTTAGTGTGCCTATAGAGAAGTATCTACTTATATCTAGCTATTCAAAAGTATTTCCACGGCTATTATAAGTTTGATGCGGTTACCGTGACTGATAGTTAAGACTTTTGTGACAAATGACAAAATAATGTATAAATGGTAAGAAAGAGGAAGATGTTATCATCAGCATCATGCAATGCAGTATATGTATCTGAGATGGAGTGTATAAAATGAAGTCATGGGATTACTTGACGGGTGATTCCCGTGAGAAGACTTGGTCCGGCATTCCTGTACGAGCGGTGTCCGACAACTGTCACGTGGACTTGGTCGGCATAAGTGAACACTGAGATTGCCACTCGAATTTTGCCTGCAGGAGGATAAATAGGATAAATTCCTTTCAGGGGAAATCCTCCAATGACTAAAGTGGATCCGGGCCCTGGCAAGTTACTGAATTGAAATGAGGCCTGTAAATAAATGAGTAAACTCGAATTAAACTCTTAAATGGAGAACATGAAGCAGAGAGCACAACGTTCTTTGTCCCAGCTAAGTTACTTACCTGCCTATACAGATTACATTATTTACATTTGTGTTACTCCTAATGTAAACAAAGCCTTTACAAACTGCAAACTTTAGTACATTAAGAAGTGAGGGTAGTATAAAAGTATACAGCCTGGTGGAAATGAAACGCTGTTATCCCATATACCAAGAAACTTTCTCACGACATTCCAAACCCGATCAGTTTCCAATCCTTCTACTTATAGACACAGAACAAACTTAACTAAATATACTACTATAATATTTGCTTACAACCCACACAAGGAATTACTACTCATACGACATAATTACATGGAAGGACAGTGGCACTGGAATCCGTGCTCCATGAGTTATAGCCCGTAAGGAATGACCGACGCTTCCACTATTGTGCAAGGAGTCGTTCTTAATGCATTTAAATGTGGATAAGCGTTAATTTTATTTTGAACGTTCACATGTAGTTCTAGGCTTCAATGGGATATTGGTATGTGCTGATAATTTCCAGGTTCCTAAACAATTAAAAAGCGACTTTAATGATTGAAAATATAGAAATTCAGTTACGAAAAACTAGTATGGATTAGTACCAAACTTTTATCGTACTAGTTCTGTACGTTCTACTATTAAATAGTTAAGCTATGGTAGTTTAATGCTACGTCACAACAAGAGGCGGACTATCCACACGGGTGGTGGTACCCGCAGTTCTGTAAAGTCTGTGTTTATCTACCAACTTAGGTCATAGGCTCATAGACACATACTTTAACCTCTTATTGTACAACTCAATAATTAAAGTGATTACAGACTCAACCATAATACTTACAGATAGAATGAAGAAACTTCCAATTTGATTACTGTCTTTATATAATTTACAACAACTTCGTAAGCAATATCATTTATGGGCAACAAGTACGTATCTTGGTCAGAATATCTTGTTTGACACGGTTAGGAGAGCTAAAGATCCTAATCTGTTTTACTATAACATAAAATGGCTCTAAACTTCTCAATTTTTCCATGATAAATCCATTTAGATTGAAAATGGAAATCACCAGTTTTGGTTGTGGTTTGCTGATGTCATACATTTTACAACAAACTATTGTGCAACTTTTCGTGTCAAAAATTTATTTGCCCTAATATTTGGTGTTCATGGTGGTTATCATTACTAAGTGGTAATTTTCTGAATTGCGAATATTGCGATTGAAGCATTATGTAATCTACCACTGAAACTTTCACTCAGTCTGACACACATGTCACATTTATACATGAAACCACATGTAGTAGTCATAACTTAACATAGCATAACGTTTAAATTACATGCTTTATGATTCATAAGGCATGTAATTTAAACGTCGCCAATGCTCTGTTCATCACTTCAAACTCTTACATATCTGTATTCTGTACTACTATTACTTCACTATTATTTTCAGTGTCATTCTTACCGAACCGAACTAAAAACATGGTTTCGAGTGGGAAATGAAAGAAGTGGGAAATTTTCCAATTCCCAGTAGGAAAAGTAGGAAACAAAAAGGTCAAGTGGATGGGAAAATGGGAAATAGAAAAATCGAGTGGGAAATAGAACAAAATCCGCAAGATGGAGATCCTTCATTACCCACTGTTTCCCACTTTTTGTTTCCCATTTTCCAGTATTTCCCAGTTTCCAACAATATTCGGTGGGAAATGGAAATATCCGAAACTATGACTAAAAATTTCATAGTCAGTACACAATAAATTAATTAAAATCAGAAAATGATCGCGTTTTCTTCATCTGCGTGTTGCAAGCTGCCCATAGTAGAAAATTGGTTGAAGGAATAGTAATTTTGACAAAAATAAATTGCCAAGTGAATATGGTTATCATTATAAATAAGCTGGGGCCTTTCAAGTAAGTAATTATCGGATGTCGCCCAGGATATCATTGAAAATAATTGTCAGTATTTTAAAATTTGCACAGAAAATTATCTGCGGTTAGGGTATTATTTGCAGCTACGGCTACTAAATAGTATTACTATTGCTTAATTTACTCTTTAGTTAAGGTATTTGTAGTTAAGTCCCTTGTGAGAGAGGAGCAGTTAACTTGTTTGGAATTGCTGGGTCTGTTTACTTAACTTTGTTCTGGTGGATGTGCTTGTTTGACATGTTAGTAAAATTGAATTCTCAATGTCTCTTTTATTTTGTGGTTGGGGTCGCATCCCACGTCTACAAGCGTGAAGATTATTTACCGGCCAGTGGCCACTAAAATGGAGTCACTCTGTAAAGACCTTTTACTTTGTACTCTGTGTAAACAAACGCCAATTTCAAACCTGCGCTTCTACTATAAACATAGACATTAATCACTTTCTGTTTCTCGAGGCCGGGATTTTGGCCAGCTTATTAAATAGTGGTTTATCTATTTACTGTTTTTGCATTGGCATTCTGTCCGGACGGAAGTCTATCTTCTGCTCCTTTCGTTTTGGTTTGATAACTCTTTAGCCATTAAATGTTTTCGCATTCATTCATTCTAAATGGTTTCAGAATAAGAAAATGTAGGTCAATTGTAAAATGCACAGTCGGAAAACGAGTTAGAGGAACCCAAAACGGGATGTTACAAAATGCATACAGTTGCAACCGTGCAACTGTGCAACCATTAAGGGTTGTGTAACAGGATACATGTATATTTTTTATTAGGTGTGACCCCAACCCTTAATGGTTGTACAGTTGCACGGTTGCAACTGTATGCATTTTGTTAAAACCCACCCAAAACGAATACTCTAAACACACTTTACTTTTGGCTACTTATTACGACTCCACTAACTACCTACTGCTATTTATTTACACAAGTATTGCTACAGTCACGTTTGGGGTATGGTGGACCACTTCCCCTGAATTTGGATGTGAAGAAGTACAAGCGGTTGGTTTGTTTGTTCAATTATCTCGCATTTGACATACATCTCTAGGCGAATTAAGCTAGACTGTTTCTGTGAATTTTTTCACATTGTTATTAAGACGTGGGTAAAATGACAGGCTCGTTGATACCTAAAGCTGAGAACATAAGCACAATGTCGAGGAAATTGAAAGGGGTCAACTGCATTTTGTGAATTCACTGAGTCAGCACCATATCGCTCCAGTAGACATTTTTCAAAAGAAAAATAAAATAGTGTGCTCATTGAGCGGCTGAAATTGCGACTTTTCAGTTTCCTGGATAGTGTAAGGTTTGATGGATCCTTTGAAATCAAAGAAAGACTTATGCAGCATCATCACTGTATTAGGTAAGTCTATTAGATTTCGTTACAGAACGGCTTCTGGTACAATATCATACTACGGTCGGCACAGTAACTGGATACTTGGAACATTTCATTATGTTCCATGGAAATCGGGAATATTCCATGTTCGCTGATCCTGCCCCAGATTTGGGTATAAAAGAAGAGCACTTCCAATCCGAGAACTCAGTTGCTGGTGAACTCCTGAGTTGGAAATCAGCTCATGAGCTGGAAGTGATCTAGAATTCTCTCCGAGAAAAGATCTTCTAGATTGGATTACGACAACCGGGCCTATTTATTAGTATTCTGCATAACGCATGAGCATAAATAGTGGACAACACGGCATATATTTAGAGTAAGTCAACCAATATAACTAAACTGTTATAGCACATGTCTATATAGTATTGAGTCATCCTGTGGTGTCAGTGTGTACTTATCTTCTATGTACCACCACCTAAAATAATATTCATGCAATAAAATATTTACAAAACAGTTCATGAAATGGTACGTATACAGTACGTATGGGACCTATAGGCCCTATGTATTAAATTGCAGGCGCTTTCAAGCACATGGCGAGTATGGTTACATGCAAATAGAACATTAAAAATCTGTCCTATAGTCCTGGGCATAAAATGTGAGGGCATTTGAAGACCAATGTGTAATGATAGCTCGTACTCCAACAAATATGAGCAATACAATAATTTTAGTCAGATATTTATCCAATTTTGTGCATATATTTTCCGAATTTTACAATTTTATTGGCACAATAATCAAATATGTCGATTGATAAAAGGCATGGGCATCAATTAAAATTACAATTTTCCATGGCACCCAAAATTTTTCCAAATGTCAATCCAATATAATTGTTTTCTGATATATTTGAATGCTAAAATTGCGAAAACATTTTACCAATCCTATTGCAGATAGTAAATATTAGATTCTGAAAATTCACGATAATAATGACAGTATTTTATAAAACCCTACAATAAATATGTTAAGTAAGAGTATTTTTCGGGTTCAAATATCATATATAGGAAATAGTTTTATTGGGTTAGTATAAAGTGACTGGCAAGACCGAAGGGGCATTTCAAAATTGTATATAACCAGAATATTGTATCTGACCTGTAACGTATACAATTATAAAATCTGTCAGGCCATGAAATTGTTAATTTAGGTCATTTTAGAAGGTATTTTATGGAGATAGATAAATTTTTTTACCTTACAACAAGTGAGCATTTTAATCTTTTCGAGAGTCAAGGCTGACAAATAGAATAGGTAAGCTTAAAAAGTGTTGATAAGCCCATTTGAGATTTTGAGAACCCTATGGAAATGCGGTATTACATAAACCTTTTATGGATCAAAGAATTTATAAGAACCTACGTCATGTGTGTATCGGGCTCAAATGGATACCGTAATAATGCTGTTCGGTAGGCAGTTACTTTTGTCACTTCTTTCTTTACGCTTGCAATTTGTGACAGCAGTATACCATAGCATATTGATTCCAGAGTATCGAGTGTACCGTAAATGCCGAATGCCGCACAAAAAAATTACAGCATGGAAAATGCCCCGCAGAAATAGTTTACAGCATGCCGTATATGCCGTATATGCCGTAAATGCCGCACAAAATAGTTTGCAGCATGCCGGAAATGCCGCACAAAATAGTTTACAGCATGCCGTAAATGCCGCACAAAATAGTTTACAGCATGTCGTAAATGCCGCACAAAAATAGTTTACAGCATGCCGTATATGCCGCACAAAAATAGTTTATATTTAGCATGCCGTATATGCCGCTCAAAAATATTTACAGCATGCCTATGCCGTAAATGCCTCGCAGAAATAGTTTACAGCATGCCGTATATGCCGTAAACTATTACCAAATTACCATGCTATATACTTAGCTGCTAAAAACGGTGTCTTTGTTTAGTTTAGAGACGGCATGCCGACTTTATAGTAGGTACTCTGATTGATTCATGCATGATGAGTGTGTATATGTACATAGCAGATGTATAAGTTGGATGTCTAGGGAGAAGTGTGTAGGTAGTTAGGGAGCTAAGATAGGAAGATGCATAGGAAAAGAGCAGGAAATCGTATGAATCTAAATTTGAATTCATAGGACTATCGAGTGACTTAAGGCATAGAATTTGAATGTAAAGATGAACATGGAAATAGAATGAGTTTAAAGTACTAGCCTTGTTGGTAATAGAATCGAGGACGGAAATTGCAAGTTTCTGAGGAAGAGCATTCATAAGAAGAGTGGTGGCTCCATAAGCGACGACAGGATCCGCTGACGCTTTCAGCTCATCTAATCGATGACGAGTAGCCCAAAGTCGAGGAATTGCTGCCTCCATCCCTGAAGGAACTGTTGCGAGTACGGAAGCGACTTTACAGCCGAGTTTCGTGCTTGATTTTGGACAGGCAATATCATTACGAAGGTCCACTGGGATCAACACCTGCTAATCAATAATATCATCATCTCTGCCTCTTCTACTCATGGATTTTAATCAAAATTCTTTCCTACCTTAGCAACTTAGAAATGCATTGCGAGTGCTACTTCCTGCAATCTGCTCTGGGAAATCTACGTAGCGATACTTGATACATTTCTCCCGTTGACTATAAAATAGACCCATGCATTTGGGTGAAATGGGAACATTCACTCCAACGCATGCATTTGACTGATATCAATGGAAAGTTTTATTACATCAACCAACATGTAATGATGGTAGACAGTGGATATCTGGTAATACCTTTTCCCTCAAAGATACCATTAGACCCCCGACCTTATAGCGATACTTTAGCTAGCTACTCTCTCTCTCTCTGCTTTTAGGTGTTGTAAATAAATAAAATATTGTCTCTACTACTCTATTACTGTAGTCGCACGGAACTGGGACTATGGGACTCCGTTGAGCTCTCCGATCGATACGGTGATTATTACCACGATGCAAAAACAAAACCCAATTCTTTTTATGCATTTTGGGAAAGATGTCTCTATCAAAATTGTCCTTTTCTGTCTTCTCATAGCGCCTTTGACAAGATATCAAGCTCTACTCTTACAAAATAATATTGGCATTCTAAATTCAGTAATAAATCAAGGAAATTGCGTAGGTCATTGAAGCATTGTGATAATAATATGCTCAACATATGTAATTACACAGCCTGCAAATTTCATTTCAGCTAGGGAAATGCCATATAGGAAGCTGAAAGGAACCTTCTAAGAAAAACTACTCAGAAAGGGTTAACGAATCAATCCCATAGGATCCAGGACACATTATACATCAATCCTCACTAGTTTACTGCGTTATACTAAAGTAGGAAAAACAACTAGGGCGAAAGTTGAATCTAGTCAAAATCCACCAAACGGAAGTTCAAAGTTGAAGACTATTTAATTCGCAACCACCAAAAAGTTGAAGGAGTTCCTCCTTCAAGTTAGCAAATCTCTTACACTCCTTGCGGGCTTCTTCCAGTGGCAATGCAATAAGCAAAATTAAATGAAACCCTGAAATTGGGTCAACACAACTCGAAAAGTACCATTAGCAAAGAGCCTGTGAAACAAACAAGAAAATCTCAATTTTCTACGACATGTTACTTACACTTATACTTACCCCTATGATGTATAATGAAGGTAGAAAAACCCGAAGGTGGATGAGAAAATAAAACCTTCCAAAAGACGTTTGTAAAGAAAGTCGTGGTTTCACAAAGTCACTTGGGATCAGCCAATGTTATTAAATTTTAAACAACCAACAAGATTTGTTTTTCCATTGTCAACTTTTCTCCGCAAATGAACTAATAGGTATAAGTTGTTCGGATTGCAGATGGAATGGCAATCCAAATAAGCCCGTTCTCTATCGTGTAATTGGGTTATCTTTCTTCCTACGCAAACCCAAGCAAATTGTAAATAACTGTCTGCTACACTATACCTACGACTACCTCGACCTACTACATACCACCACCGACGACTCAATCTGAGTGAGGAAGATGAAAACAATGCAAATGTTAAATTAGTATGCAGTGTGTTTTCCACTGTCAACCCAGAGGAAATCTGAGACAAAAAGAAGAGTCTACCTGCCTGGGCCTTAGTGTATTTAGGCGGATACCGTAAGACAGGGTTATGATGGAATGGAGCATATTTCGGAGCACATATTTTACAATTGTATTCAAATTACACTGTTATTGTCATGTACCACGACCCACGACAAACACATCATAAAACATGTATATATATGTACTACATACGTAACATTTTTATCAAAATTTTCGGAATTTAAAAAATGGACTGCGCCGCCAGCAATAAATTGGCACATTGGGCTACAATGCAATGACTTTTATACATTTAACTTTTTTAAAGTGAAATATCCCATTTCATCCAAATTGAATAATTTGCTAGGTTTTCTCAACGTTCTCCAACAAAACGTTTTCGCAGGGTAAGTAGCATAATTATACATAGGTGGATGGTTTAAGATTTTGACTTTTCAATGTCTTGGTTATTATTTATCAGCAATTTCATTACAAACTTTTATTTTGGGCCCAATATTAGTAGATGTTATCGAGAAAATATTTTAAATTAGTTTGGCGAAATAATGTTACCCCATATACTATAATGATCCCCGTCTTACGGTACTAATTCATTTGTTAGAGCGGAGAGTACGTAGTGGAATAGTAAACCAACCGTGGGATTCAGAAGTTGTTTGACGCACATTACAGGACAAAATCCATATTTGTGAGCATTTCTGTTATTAACATTGAAAACAAATGAGTTGGTGTACATGGCAGAGTTATAATATGAAAGTTTCTAGGCAATATTAATATTCTCGGCGAACAAGTGTTATAAGATTTAGCCTGGTTAATTCATTGCAAGTCCTCTATAATACCGGATGAAAGTATTTAGTTTCCGCTTATTCCCTTTTGTGTCAATACGCATTTTAATACGGTTAATGTGATTATACATTAGTTCGACTATAAACATACGGAAAGAAATAGTGATATATTACCGGAATTTGAAAGGTAAAAACTATATGACAACTTAATGAATTTTGCCAATTGCGAAAACAATACATAACCTACATTCAACTTTATGCTTAGTCCTTAACAAAATCTTTAATATCTTCTTTCCTGTCAGATTCATTCTATTATTACGTCCTAAACTTTCATACGCTTTGTTAGACAATTTCATTTTTCAGACTTCGGAGTAAGATTTCACGTTACTTCTTTTAGTTTATCAGAACAACTGGTGATTTGGATATTATTTGGATTTCCAATTAATTAAGAGGAGCTACAGGGGATGTACTCATTACTACCAGAAAGAAAAGCATTTATTCCTTTGAGTCATAGTCATGGGGCTACATTCGAATACAAAACTTCCTTATAATAGTAGATTAGAACCGATTCTTAAAATTTATTTTCTAAATACCCTGTAACTCTATCAAAGTTACTGCACTATATTGGCAGTAATAATAAGTACGTTGTCAATGCAAATATTTGTTTTCAGACTCATATCACTTATAGTTATAGTACTATATTATGGGTGGTAAGGGTAAAAGCAGTGTTGGGTCGTGGTTAAAACCACTAGTGGTCAAAATGGTCAAAACGGTCAAATTGGCCCGGTCAAAACACATCCAAAAAGTGGT
>JABASH010003022.1:0-17907 GCA_019776445.1 Tomocerus maximus | reverse complement strand
CTAAAATTATTTTTATCCAGTGGCTAAAATTATTTTTATCCAGTGGCTAAAATTATTTTTATCCAGTGGCTAAAATTATTTTTATCCAGTGGCTGAAATTATTGTCTTTCAAACAATGCCGTGGGCGTTTACAGTACACTATTGTATGGTGCAAATCTTGTGACGGTTGGCAAACGAATAAACCATGATAATACTACTATTGGTGTATAAACAAGGAAGCTAAGTGCGCTAAAAGTGTGCTAGGAAATAACCTCGGTTGCACACTGAGCTATAATATAACTGGAGTCACACTGTGATAAAAAGTGTGCTAAGAGTGGAATGCTATTATTTAGAGCCAAAGGCTGGTTTGAATAAAACCAAGCAAATGCTACCTAGGTAAAGGTATAAGCAAATCCTTGTTCTTGTAGGAAAAGGTAGAGTACAATCTTTTACTTCAAATTGAGTTGAATAAAAATAAGATTCAAGATCAGGGTTGCGGTGGATGAAATAGGAGGGTTGGAAATTGGAAACAATTAATTTCTTCCTAATTTTTTCCTGGATAAAATTAATTTCGTCCGAACAAAATGAATTTCTTCCATGGACAAAATTAATTTCATCCTGGACAAAACTAATTTTGTCCGGACAAAATGCAACCCTGTTCAAGATGGTAGCAGGTACTTTGTTTACCCTAGCATTTACTTCCCAAATTTTACAGGGCACCAGTTGGTTTCCGTGGTTCCTCCAATCGGAGACCCATTAAAACTAATAAATTATTCCCAAAAAAGCAACCTTAGTTTTCCTTCACTTGATTTGTCAACTCAGTGGCCACAGTTACAAGCTCGCAACTTGTTCTCTGTCACTGTCGTATTTAGTTATCTTTATTAATCGGGAATCCTACTCTTTTACATGGAGAAGTAATAGCTGCAGTTTCTCATCGAGCAATTGCAAAAAATCAAAGGTTTTCCTTAGAAGCATAAGCAAATGCTAAACTTTATTCAAGCCTGTTGTAAGCATTTGATTGCAAAATTAGTAAATGCTAGGTTTATTTTAGAAAAACCTTTGACTTAAGTGGAAAGTAGAAGTAAAAGGATTTACTTTAATTTTTATTCAATCCGAGACCACCTTTTACTTAAGGAACTTGAAGTAAGAGCATTTGCTTAACTTTATTCAAACCAGCGAATAGGTACCTCACTTTCTCCTTATGCTCCAAATGTATTACTGTTTTCATTCCACCTCGATCCGTAATACAATTAGATGGCCTGTCAGTTTTCTATCATATTTAATTAAATTCACTCATGAGCTGTCAAGAAACCATCATACTTAATTAAAAAAGCTGAACGCTGGAATAAAATTAATATGGTATATGATGGTTTCTTGGCAGCTCATGAGTGAATTCAATTAAATATATGATAGAAAACTGACAGGCCAACGAATTGGATTATTGGATTACGGAGAGGTGGAATGAAAATAGTTATAAAAGTGGGAGACCACCCTAACATGGATTTAAGAATCATTTAAGTTCCTCCTTAACAAACTGGGCTCTAGTATGGTGAAACAAGTCTTGAAATGGATTCATGTACTAATCTGATCAATTCCAGTCATTTGAATGATAGTCTTTATCTGATATACGTAAACAGGGCATCGAATAGACACCTTTTTGCCATATTGCTTTTTTGGCTTTTTGCCTATCAACATTAGCAAAAAGCTGCCTTTTTGGGGGCATTTTGAACACCCAAGGATACGCGTATGATAATTTATTATTGGCTTTTCCAATCCTCCTTTTCACTTTACAAGTTGACAAAATAATAATATTGTCACGAAATATAATTTTTGTAACTAAAACTTACGAATTTCAATTATTTTTAAATAATTCTAATCTTCGCGCGTCTATCAAGGATGTTCAAAGTGCCCCGAAAAGGCAAAAGGGCAGCAAAATGGAGGTTTTTAATTTACCTTTTTCGACGCCCTGCACGTAAAGTATGCAAAGATGTATGTGCCTTGCTCACTCTTTCCTTTTCCTATCTGTTTGTCAACCTTTTTCACGGTATTTTTACGACTAATATACTATTCCCTTTTACTTACAAATGTTGTGAGTTTGGATCAGGGTGAACGAACATCATGAATAAATACACACATTTCAATGTGTGATTAGTGATTATGGACGTGGGACGGTAATGCATTTCTGTGCAAGTTATTTGAATGAAGTTGGTAACGGTTGGGTGAAATGTGGAAGTGAATAAAAATAAATGGATTGTTAATCAACAGAGAAGAAAAGTCATGATGGAGATAGAGATTATTATTGTTTCGTATTGTTATTAGTATCATTATTATTTAACGGTTGTGCATTTTTGAATGATTATCGACACGACATGAATGACAATATTGAAATGACAATTCGTCTGACCTGAGCTACTCTATCATTATATGATATATATTCATAGGGATAAAATTCATTCTAGTGTTTGGTTCCCCGCGTCCTCTCCCCAACAAAGCGACGACAACCAACGGCGGGCTGACTGACCAAGGCAACTGCTCATGCACACCGCCCGCCCGCCCGCCCGTCGTCCTCCGGCACCAGAGAAGGTCAGAGAGAGACGCACTCACGACGAGGAGGACACACACATACGATGAGATAGTTGAGAGAAGAGACAGAATTACAGATAGGCAGATGGGTGTGGGTTCAGATGGTCCAGACCTGAACCTTCTCAGCGACGATACACCAATTGGCGTGGTCGTAGTAGGAAGAGATGATGTGCAAGTTCTGGACGTATTTCTCGATGAGTTTGTCCAGCTCCCCCTCACGGAAGACATGGTAGTAGCGGTGGTAGGTGAGAGCTGTCGAGTCCTCCCCGTCCACACCCCCCGCCGATGTCTTGATCGAGGAGTTGTGCGCGGAGACCCGGGATTTCTTCCCACCCCCGGAGCTGCTCGCCCCGTAGGTCCCTGGTCTCCCCAGCTGAACCTGCACGGGAATGATGGAGGGCAGGGAGGTTTTGTGGTGTGTAGACGACGAGTTCGTCAGAGACGACTTGGCAGAGGTCCACGAATCAAACGAGTCCCCGCCCCGAATGGAACAGGAGCACGTGGAGGACATGCGCACACTCGAGTCGATCGACGGGTTCCGCGACGGCGACGGTTCTTGCTTCCCCGACGTCAGATTCTCCAGGGAGTCGAAGAGCGAGTCTTTCTCCTCCATCTCCTCCATCAGCCGACTCGTCAGCTCCGAAGTCGTCTGAGTTATTGTCGAGGCGGCGGAACCCGCCCCCTGTCCAGCCTCTCCTCCTCCGAAATCCGCAACCCCGGCTCGCTGCTGCTCCTCCTCGCCCCCTGGCTTGGCTGTCTGAGGGGGAGAGTCGTCGACGATGCAAGATGGCCACTTGGCATCCGGCCCTTTCGGCTGGAACTTCTTCACCTCCCCCAACAACATCTTCTCCCCGGCGTGCCGCCGCTCCCCTCCACCCCTTTTCCCTGAGTTCGCACTGGAGCCCAAATCTGGTGGGAGGGAAGAGAGCCACTCGGAAGTGCTTCCCAGTCGGGCCAACGTCAATTTCCGTTTCGCCTTCGGACTGGAATGGATGACGAGGCTTTCGAGGGAGGAGACGACTGTTGCCGCCGTCTCCAGCAACCCCGTCGACATGCTTTTCCGAGATGTGTCTCTGGAGTCCAATGAGCCCACCCGCCAGGTGACTTCCCGCACTCCGTCTTTTCGGTATGACTCGTGCCACGGCTGCTCTGGAAGGGAGGCGGTGGAGCTGGAGATCAGAGGCGTGTTCCTTGGAAGCTGTGCCGGCGGGAGGGAAGGGGAGGCCACCTCCTCCTCCAACTCCCCCTTTTCTTCGACCGAACCCCCCTCAGCGCTCCCTCTTTTCCGCTCTGAGGCCATCATTCCCTTTTTCTCTGGCTCTGTGTCTTCGGTGGGAGGAGCCCAGAGGAGTGGGTCATTGACGACGCTGACGACGCTGCTCACGGAGTTCGGGGATGAGGAGGAAGTGTCCGAAGTGTCCGCATCGTCTGTTTCCGGATTGAACAGTTCAACGGCCAGCGCTTTAGGAAAACTGCGGCGGACAAGTTGGCGGGTGAACCCCGTTTTGGAATCTGGCAGAACACCGGGCTTCCTCAGCACTTCGATTTTCTCCACTTTCTTTTTCGTGCTGGGACCAGAGTCGGTTTTAGCGGAAGACCCGGATAAGGCAGCGGAGTTCGTGCCGACAGTTCTAGCCACGACGGACTCGCACATGAGTTTCTCGTCAGCAGGCTTTGTATCACCGCTACTGGGTGGGAAGGGCTGGGTGGGAGGAGTTGGGAGTGGCGGGAGAGGGGCGACAGAAATAGACTCTTCCCTCGAAACCGTCTCACTGCATTCCTCCGTGATTCTGATGCTAAGCGGAAGATCAGCCGAAATGGCTCGCAAGTCTTTTGTGGCCGCCTCATCAAAAACAAACTTGGTCGATTCGGCGGCAGCCGCCAAATTGAATTTGTCTTTCGTGGGACTGAATTCTGGACTTTTTCTGCGGTTGATTTCCGAGGCTAGTGGGGAGGGACTTTTAGGAACATGATTTGGAGGGGAAAGGCGGGAGGCTGGGGATTTGGGAGATCTGTCCGAATCAGTACTGTTGGCACGTGTCTCACTGTTGGAGAAACCGCCTTCGCCCATCCCGCCGTTGTCCACCCCACCCGCCTTCGGGATGAATATGACGGATGCAAAGCTATCTTCGGAGTCGACGCTCGTGTCGCTTTGGAAGCTAGAGTCTTTGGAGCTATCGGATCCCTCCTCCCGCGACAACTTGCGAACATGACGAACGCCAGGTAGAAGTTTGCTGCAGTTGCCGTTAATGGAACCTCCCGCCATTCCGTCGTGAACCAAATCATTGTCCGAAGGTCGTCGTTTGAGATGCGGGGGTGGAGATAATTTAGCCTTGGATGACTGGTCCCCACCATTCCCTTTGCTTAGGTTTAGGGAGCCGGCGGAACTTCGGCGGAGGAAGAACGGCGGGAACAGACCCCTCCGCGCCTGTGACGGTTCCTTGGAGCTGCGCCGGGAGTTGAGGAACGGCGGGTTGAGTCCGGATGTGGGTGTGTTGACGGAAGAGCCGTTTGTCTCTTCTCCCTGTTTCCAGTTCTGCAAGATGCGCACGAGTCCGTGACGAAGAGAAGATGCTGCGGGTGCCTGTGCGGGCTTCGGGACTGGGGGTGGTAGGAGCGGGTCCGGACTGTTTCCCTCGTTGATGCGCGTTGTGGGGTCCGTCCCGCCGCGGAATCGGTTGCTGAGTCCGTTTTTGAGCAGCTGGAGACATTTGACGTTGGAGGAGTTGAGGAAGGCCTCCTTCATCTGGTCCCAGCGCGGCTTTTCCGCCCTTTTGTACATCAGCTCCTCGTTCAGCGAGCACTGCTTCTGGATGTGCTGCTTCAGCTTTTCCTTTTCGCGCAGACGCTCCGAGAATATCAGCTCCTCGTTCAATGAGCTCTGTTTCCAGAAGGAGGAGCCCGGGAGAGTGGCCGTCCTTCCGCCCGAACAACTCCCGCCTTCCGCCTTGAACTCGGGCAAGTTTCGAACAGAGTTTTTCATATCCCGCCATCCGACATCTTCAGACTTGGTGACTGGGACAGAGGACTGATGGCCACTGTTAGACCCCAGAGGGAAATCTTGTGCTTGTCCAGGACATTCTGAACACCCGTTGCCACCGCCATCTAGCGAGGTGTTCGTGTAAGATGAGGAGATTGAATGCTTTTGCTTCACGAGTGTCGGCCGCAATTTCTTTGAGGCCGGTTTGTCGGAGTGTTGGGAATCGATGGAAGTGTTGGCCGAGGAAGAGTTCATTTTGTGGCAGTGATTGCACCCGTTGTTGTTGTGGGGCGGGAGGTTGAGTCCGTCCCCGCCCGTGGAACTCACCAAGACCTCTACCAATTCAAAACTGTCCGTCTGCACCGCCTTGTGCCGAACACTCTCTGAGAAGGGAGCCGACAAGTCCTCGTTCCGCCCTTTGGGGCAAGAGCCTTCTGCGTCTGTGAGGCTCCTCTGGGACAAGACCACCTCCAGACATGGCCCGCCCTTGTCAAGTTTCAACTCCTCTGTCGACTTCTTCTGCGCCCGCAGCATCCCCACAGGAATCAATCCGAACAAGTCACTCAAACTTTTGGATTTCGGCTGCGCGCTCATCCGACTACTGTTCGGCTGCTCAATCTCGAATGTGGTCTCCAGAGTTCTCCTTCTGGAACAACACAAATGTTTAGTTCAAATCCTACAAACTCCTTACGCTTCCCCACATCGTACTACACCAACGGGTCATAGTTTCGGATATTCCATTTCCACGCAAAGCGTTCGACACTGGGAAATGGAAAGTAAAAATTGTGACATAGGTGTCATCATCTTGCGGATTTTGGGTCTATTCCCATTTTCCCACCCATCTGGCCTTCTTTTGGGAAATTTCCTACTTCTGTCATTTCCTACAGGAAACCGCACAAATGGTCTTCCCGAAAATGTAAACTGGTCTTAGTGCAAGCGAGCTACTTTACCGTACAACAAGTTTGCTGTTTGATTTAGCGGGAAGACTAGTTTACTAAGATCAATTTACGTGACACCGTATAAGTGAATAGACAACGGGAGGGCGTGCTTTTACCTTCTTGGGTAGAGAACATTCGAAAAGATGATTCCACGTTGTCCTTTGGAGCGACGACTCTCGTCCAGCAACTCGGTGAATTCATTCGACTCCAATTGGCGGAGCTCGATGGGCATAAAATTCTCAGGAGGATTGACACTGGGCAACTCCAGTCCGGCACCGTCATCTTCCGTCGAGCCGACTCTCTCGTTTGATTCCCGCTGTTGAGGTGGAATCTCCAGGCCTTGCAGGAACCAAGGCTTCCGACCACTGCGATTCCTTTTCGTCCCCGCTAATTTCTGCAAATAAAAACGGCGGATCATAAGTCTCCCCTATTACCAACATCTGCTGACATCACTCTCAGCAAAATTTTGGGATCCAACTTTTCCAAACGTTCATTCCAATCACTTGACCTCTTTTAGGAAACAGCGATAAAGCAAATCGCCTTTTAGAAAATTTTCTGCAATGTATAATGTCTTCTTTGAAAACTAAACAGTTGGAAATTTCGAAAATTATTTAACTACCAAAGAAAACTGAAGCTAATTTTGAATAAAACTACCGTCGTTGATCCTGTAAACCGCGTGAAACCCATGAGAAACAGCAATTTACGAACCAACAGCAAAATAAAAATTTAAACATTTCAATTGAACCAACAATGATGAGCCAGAATACATACACTCAATTCAGATTGATTTATTGTAATTAGGTATTTATAGCCATTGTATAAGATTATAGATTTAATGTTTTTGACTACATACTTGACTTTGGACAAGGCATAAAAGCAATTGCTTTTTTAAAAAAGGGAAAATAGCAACCTTGTTTTAAAAAATCCATGCTTTTTTTCCTTTTTGCTAATTTATCTATGCATAAAGTAGTAGTCAGTGGCAGTAGCGTTTTAAATAAATAGAGTGTGAAATAGGGTTTAAAATCAACGTAGTATCAATCTAGGAATATCAGACTGGACAAGTCTGGAGAACACCCAACAACGGTTTCTCCTCCGGACATCCCCCTTCTATTCTGTACTCTCGTTTATTGCAACCCATTGCACTGCATTGGAAAGGTTTCCGTTAGGTGTCCCCGACATTGTAAATAAAAACTTTAGCTGTATTGCTTAAAACGTGCGACACTGTGTTGACTGGCAAGTGTTTGGATTGGTGTCGAGGCGTGAAAAGGGCGGAGAAAAAGGTGGATGGCTTGTTTGCAGATAGGTGGAGGAAGGCGGAGTAACCAGCGCATGCGGATAGTGCCAAGACTTGTCCTTCATGTAGTTACAGAGAGACAAAAGCACTAAGTGGCTCTTCCATGATGCCACTAAAAATCCCTATCATTCAGAGCATAAAGCGGCGTGCCGTAAATTAACCAAAAACGCCGTTTTCAACAGTCAGTTAAATGATATGGTTGACAAAATGTCTATTTTCTTCCGCTTTGGGGGTAAGTGGCGCGAGGGCAGGGTCGTCGTGACAAGAGATAAAAGATATGAGACCTGTAGCGCCCTCCTGACGAAACTGTAGCAGGATTCATTTGGGCTAGACAGATCGGAGCTACTCTGGGAACTGCTTGGACAGGCTGGATCGATGGAGCGTCCACGATGTCGCACCCGGCCTCTCTTCCGATACCCACTACTGTTCATCACCAAAACCAGAAAACGGATCAGAATCATATTTTTGTTGTAGAAGAGAAATGCGTGAGAGGAAAGGGAAATGTACCTAAGTCGATTGTACCTGAGGGAAGGGAAGGAGTCGGAGTCGGATGTCTGGGTGTAGGCGTGGTAGTGCGTGGCATCGTCGTCCGACGTTGTCGTCGTCGTTGAATTCAAATCTCTTTCGATGGAAGAAGTCTTGTCGTCACTGCTCGATACCATTGGTCTGTTCCACGGCACCAGCACATCTTGAGACTCAAACTGACAATTAACAGAGAAACCAATTACAAAAAGCGATGAATACAAAATGTGGTTAATTATATCATTTCATCATCATCACGAGAATCATTCTTTCAAATGACAATTATTAGTATTTATTTCACAGTAAATGTGTTTCCGACTGCGCAAGTCGTAAGGCTACCTGGGTGATACAGTAGGCCTGCGCGGAGTCATTTTACTACAGAGCGCATGTAAGTAGTGTGTCTGGTATAATAAATAAGATGGCGCTCTTCCTCCACGTATTATTAATTGGCACAATATAGTACAACCGCAAGACAAGATAACGCAGAACATTTCCAATTTCCACTGATGGAGCCACCGATTTCAAAATGTAGTTAGCGTAAAAAATTGCGCAAAATTCTGTACAACTTGTCACTAAAATTCTGTACAACTACATATATTATTTGTTATTTCTTCATACAACAGAGAAAAGGGTAATTTTATATTTCACGTGTTTCTCCCACTCAAAATAATATTTAATTTTGAAAAAAATTCTGAAATTTTTAAGGGAAAAGTGCTGCGATCGGTTATTTCGAATAATGTGGTAGCTACACGTTTGAAAAGTTATAACAAGTTTCTATTCCCATAGCGGGAATTTGAGCGAAACGATTCCGGGAAATCGGCTGAAGGTACAGTAATAGGGTTTTCAATTCAAAATCTACGAAGATTGTTAAGGTGAGCATAAAAACATGATATTTGAAAAAAAATTTAAGACATCGAAAGTTTGAAATTCTTTGACTAGAGAAATACATGTAAGAAATGTTTTCATTCCTGTTTTCAAATACAAATTGATAAAAGGGGCCTCACAATTCTTTTTTATGGCTTTTTTGTTATCTTTGTACGTTTTCCCGAAATCCCTGAATCATATTTTTCTGATTTGACATGTACAATTTTTGGTAGCGATGATGAAAACTGCAGTTTTACTACGGGTATGAGAAATTGCACTCGCAATCGCACTATGCCCATAGTGCGATAACTCGCTGGTGGGCATTTATTGTGGCAGTTAATTAATCCCCGCAGTAAATTTATCGTTGCCTTGCTTGGCAACCAAAGTTCCCACACATCCTTAAATGATTAGTCGTATTAAATCGATGAGTAACTAGCCTCTAGTACTGCCATAAGGCCATGACTAATTCATACTTTAATTAAGACTGTAGGTATTAAATAAAAAAATTGAGTATACTATTTATAATCATTGCATACTAGTCTTAATTGATTGCAGTACTACTTTCAGTCAAACAGATTTACTTCGGAAGTATGATTTTTTATTATAGTAGTTAATTTTTACCCTTCGGTGACGTTGCTCCATGGCCCAAACCGAGACCATTAGGCGGCCGCCAATTCTTAAGACACGAGCTAATTCTTGGAGAGCAGCCACCCTTCGCTCTGTCGTAGCAAAGTGGTGAATCACGGCCACTGAAAGCACGGCGTCGAAACATTCGTCCCGAAATGGCAGCGCCAGATTATCGCATATTAGAACCTGTGCATCATATTCCTCGGAGTGAATATTTAAATGAATGAATGCTTTCTCTACCAAACATATATTTTCTGTCTACATTATGCCACCAATGTAAAAGAGGTTTACTTCATGGTCCTTTTCTCTTGCAATGTTTGTGAGATTGATACAACGGTCAAGTCCTATTTTGTATATGGAAGGATTGAAGCTCAAATACTTTCCATTCCCACATCCTAATCAAAAAGAGACCATGTAATAAGAAAGATTTATTTAGATTCAAAAAATGTAGTAACTACGTTGTTGAAGTATAGATTCTCACCGACATCACAAATAACAGAACCGGGCTCTAGGTCGACAACAAACTGCTTGACTTTCGGCCAAGCCCGATACCTGGAGTCTGTAAAGTGGGAGGAGATTTGTTGGTAGACGTCGTGGACGTAGGCTTTCTCTAAGGCCAAAGATCTTGCTTCTCTCTCCTTGCTCGAATTACATTCCTCTGGTTTCTCATTGACATTTGTGCTACTCCAATTCGAGTCCATCATCATCCTCCACTTCATCCACGCCAACCCGCCCACTCACCCTCAATCTCTGATTTAGTATATCTCACCACCACAGCCGAGACGACGCAGTCGCCACACAGAAATATCAATCACACCTATCTGTCTGTCGGATAATTTTACAGTCCACTCCCGCCGGCCGACATCCCTTTCCCTCCCCGGGGACAACTCTGCCTGCGAATTTATTTAGATACTCATCAGCTATTTATTTTCAGATGGAGAGGCTTTGGCTACGGACTGTCACTGAGCAGGCACTGTCGTCCAGATTACTATTGCAATGCATACACCTCCTACATTTAAATGCACTAATTGTTGTGACACCTTCGGGCAGAGAGATGAGAGGGAGGGAGGAGAAATGGAGTTCCGAGAAACTAATCGTTCCTTATTGTATCACATTTCTCGGATTGAATTTTCTTATTCAAAGTCGCAGAATGAAAGAGTTTCCTTCAAGAATCTTTGGTTCGCAATTTCAGGTCAAGACACTCACTCAGTCATTTCTTCAGTCAGCTAGCACAGCAAGATTTTCCGTCAGAAAAAGAGACATTATATAGTGATCAAGTTGAGAAGGATGACAATTGAAGCGTATCATAAGTGACTCTCACTCAACTGGGTAGAAGTATCCATACTATTGAATGGTCAGACTTGCAGCTCAATCTACTCTCATGACTAGAGATAGTAATTAATAAATTATTGTTGGAGCGATGTTCAGACTTTCAGATCAATCTGATTTCTTCTTTCAAATAATTTCGTCTCAGAGTTCAATTCTGTGGCCGTAGCGTAACATTTCGGTAGAATATAGTTGTGGCATTATATTTTAGGCAACACTCAATACAATTTACGTCAATATAGGAACTTTGGGATTTGCTTGGTATGATTTGATTACTTGTGTCATATAGTAGGAGCTATGTACACTACTGTGCAACAAATAATATTATAATACTCAATGTAGTCTTATCCTAACTGAATAAGTATATAGCGACAATGAGTGCACAATACACTTCAAAATGAAGTTATTCACGTGGATTCCCATCAAATGATTATACTGTCCCAATGTGTGAATATTTGGAGGGGAAAGAATTGGTTGATGGAGAATATGCTCTTGCTAGGTCCACAAAATAAATCTAAATTAGTATGACAATCAGTAATCTCGCTGTACAGAAATATTGAGATGGAATTGGCAAACACTTACAGGCTGTGAACTCGTTGAATACTTTTCGTTTTATTTTTTACCTGGACATTTAGGAGGAGGACTTTGCTTTTGCTCCTCAGACGCCCTTTCTGTCATGTCAGAAGTCAAACAGAACGATTTCACTGAGATCTCCGAAGAATATGAATTCCGACCGAAGAAACAATAAGAGAGGAAGAGTTTTGCTTGGAGGATCCTCATCACCTTCTCCTAGCCACTTTCACCTCCTTCAGTGGCTTCCTTTAATGTACTTTCACTTCCTTCGGTGACTTTCACCTCCTTCAGTGGCTTCCTTTAATGACTTTCACTTCCTTCGGTGACTTTCACCTCCTTCAGTGGCTTCCTTTAATGACTTTCACTTCCTTCGGTGACTTTCACCTCCTTCAGTGGCTTCCTATAATGACTTTCACTTCCTTCGGTGACTTTCACCTCCTTCAGTGGCTTCCTATAATGACTTTCACTTCCTTCGGTGACTTTCACCTCCTTCAGCGACTTTCACCTCCTTCAGCGACTTGCACTTCCTTCGTGACCTTCTTGAGTGAGTTTGACCTCTCTTTCTCGCTCTCAGAATTGGCAATTGTTGGGTATGTGTGGAACGGAGCGAGAGGGAAGAGAACTCGGCATGACAGTTGAACTTTGCAGCTCTTCATCACTAATTTCCAAATTGGCTGGACTAATATTTCACTTTTCCGTGCTTTCTCTTCATTTGGCCTTCCCTCCTTTCTTCGTGACTCCACTTGGCCACCACAGCAGCCGTGTGAGTGAGTGACTCTGACTGACTCAGTCAGTGCGTCAGCACACAACGAACGGCCCCCGGCTCACCCACACAGACACACTTACACTCAGTCACACTCGGTCACGGTGCACACTCACACACCACACCACTGCCTCCAGCCAGCAACCGCCGCCGTTCGTCCGCAGATAATAAGCATGTCTGTAGTTCCTTTCACTGCTGGCTAATTATGGCACTATTTTATTTAGCAGTGCCCACGCAGTTGTCTCCAATCTTCGACGTATTTTTTATTGTCTCGGCTGTTTAGATTGGTTCTGGTGGCGAGGAAATCCTTTCAATTATTGTCTTTACAAAAATATCTGTGAAAGCAATGAGAATGTTCGTTGGAGGAAGCTCAACTCTGGATTTCTTGTACGCAAGTATAGTACGGCCTGGAGAAAAAGAACTGTTCCAGTGTGATCTACTTTCACTACTTCCACCCAGCCAGCCAGCAGCCCCTGCCTGCCCGCACTATATATGCTCCCTATTTCCAATCTTCTTGTCCTCCTCTCTCTCTTATTTCTCATAACAAGTCCTGTTGAGTTGCTCCGAGTGCAGACTACCAGACAGGGACCTACATTACTGCTAGTATGTAGTTATAATATGGGCAGAAAAGACTTGTTTGTTATTACAGATTTTTACAATAATGCCGAGTACACAGTCCGAAGTTTATAATCCGGATTACCATATACAAGAATAATGCCCTGATGTCATTTATTTCATTTTTAGTTCACACAAGGTGGGAAATGACGAATGAAGGTGAAAATTTTCCCTTTTTGGATTATTAAAATATTTCAATACCTCGAAATGTGAAGGACTTCATTTTAATGTTACAATAACTTTCTAAAACCCAAACCGTAAATTTGACAAATGAAAATTTTCACTTTAGTCTCATGATAACTTCGTGAAACCTGTACTGTACTATAAAGCATCATATAGCAAAGACTGGACTAAGGAGCTGTGTCATCATGTCGGCTTGTATTTTATTTTAATAGTAAATAGTCTGTCAGTCTGTTGCAGACATAGCATTTATTTCATTTTTCAGGAACTTTTCTTAAAATATTTCGATTTGCGAAATAAATGAAATAAATACAACGCGCATGTGTATGCGCATGCGAGTTTAATTTAATTCAAGTGAAATTTATTGAAATAAATTAAATAAACTGCCATGTACCCTATTTATTTCAAATATTTCATTTTTTCAAGGAAAGTGGGTGCGAAATATTTCCAAAATTTCACCTATTTATTTCCGAGAAATATTTCAAGTGCCATGTCTGGCTGGTCTACTACTCTGTACTACTCTACTACTTGCGAGCACAAATAAATTGTTACAAACGAAGAAGTGTAACAATTTTGTACTGTTTGTATCACAGAATGATGTAACCACTATTGGTACGAATTATCACAAATTGTTACATAATAGCTACATAAAACATATGCATATTAATAAGAGCCGATTAATCTAGTGTGATTTCCTAGTCTAGTGGTTAGGAGGTGGGCAAGAGTGAGCAACATTCCAGTCCAGTCAGTTGTGAACAATTTTTGCATATTTTTGTAACTTTCCCAGATGTAGCAAAGTGTACCAGACATTGCACCAATTTGTTGTATATGTCTCATTTCTGGTACAATCTGGTACAAATGTTTGATACAAGCTGGTACACTTTCCCCATTTACAATTTTATGTAATAATCTGTACTTTTGATCCTAGAGGGATATTATTGTAAGAGGTGGTAAATATTATAGGCGCTTGGATGGGATAGGTTAGAGATTATTAGTATTTAATCTTAGGTAGGACTACTATCATCATATTTATTCATGGTATCACCCTAATACCTCACGGTAGAATACCTCCTGATGCAATACCTCCCGGTTGGACTACCTCCCGATACGAAAACACGATAAACTGAAAACTACAAAACTTTGAAACTTGAGACGCGTTCGGGATTCCAATGCAATGGATAACTTCTGTACACTTGTACCAAAAGTAAACTGTTTGTCCATCTACTGTTTTAAACACCGTTTTATGTAGTTGAATGCCCAGAGCGGTATGCAGCAAAACCTGGTGGGACTTAAACTGTCACTTTGGAAATCTTCATTTCGTCAGTAAAAAGAGCCATTTTTATTATTAAGGAGCGGTAAAAGTTAATTCTAATGACAAATTCTAAGGAAAAATGCGAAAGGTTGCATGTGGAAGAAGTAGTAAATGTTTGCAAAGAAAGACGTTCGGCGTCACTCACTCCAACACGTTTCCAATCAATTCAACTTTATTTACAATAATTTTTTCGTAGTTATTTTATAGCAATTTCTTTGATGTCCTATCTACTTCATATTTATCAAACATTATATGTAAATGATTATAAAAAAGTAATCATGAGTGTCAGAAAGAAAGATGATAATCTCCCGCATCATTAAATGAATTTGAGAAAGCATTCATAAGGGGATTTAACATTTTTAAAAGTAATGACAATTGAATATTTACTGATAACATTATTGAGAGACACCGGGGAAGTTGTGCGCAAACAAATAAATTAAATATAAATTCAAAAATGTAGATGATAATGTTAAATGGCGTCCATGGACGACCCTCTCTGCCTAGTCTTGAATGAGTCTGGACTTAATTCCTTCCGCAATACTTGATCATCTGTGCGACATTGCAGGGCTTCTTGCAACATTCATCAATGATGCTTCTCCGGAACCTCTGATGATTCTTATTCTCCCCCAGAATTTTAAGAGCGAGAGCCTTGGTGCTCTGGGGCCACATCACTTCCAGGTCACTGTACGAGTTTTCCATGTCCAGATAAGCCTCTCCACCAACCGAGTTTGCACTGTCAGCCAAACCCTCACTCCCACCCAGTCCAGCATCTTCACTCATTCCTGCGAAAACTGTGACCACAACATTATGACACTTATGCCAACAATAACACCTGAGTGGAGATATTACAATGGACTACAATGACATGTACCTGACATGGCGGGGTCTGAACGGCGGGTGTATCCAGCAGCAGCGAAGTTGCCTCTACACAAAGTGCGGACAGCCTCCACCAGTCGGAATCCGCAGAGTTGGACAGAAGTGTCAGGTCGATTTCGCTTTCCTGGCTGGGTCCAAACCAAAGTGGGTTGTCCCAAATGATTCAGCTTAGATGTCAGAGCAACTCCTTCCAAAGATATGGAAATGACACCCGCTAGACTCAGGGCCATTAACAAGGCACCCTTTCCCAGATGATTCACAGCGACCATGATTTTCAGTTGCCTGAAATTACCATTTTGATCCTCAACCATAAAATCTTTTTCAAAATCTAGCTTACTAATGATAATGCTGTGAAAATAAAATTTCCGGGAAAACTTACTTTGTTGATGATGTGAGATGAGTTGAAGGAGCTGGGCTCTACTGGGGCACTCAGACTGAATAAACCAAAGTTGTCCAACTCGGCTGGAAAATTGCTGAAAGGGAAGTTGGCTGATGAAACGACAATAAGTAATCGCCGCAGGAGAGGAAATATTATGCTTGTTGGTAGCTTGACAGAGACAACGATTTTGTGGCTCAGAAGAAAATTCTCTCTCTTATATAGTCATCCACAGATGTCCGAAATAGCTAAATACATGAAAAAACTCGAGATATCAGAGTAGTAATTACAATTTGACAAGTCCTCATGGGGAATTACAAAATGCATACAGTTGCGACAGTTAAGGTTAGCCAAACCAATAGCATGTATATCTTTTATTAGGTTAGACTCGCTAAAGAGGCAAACAGGGACGGCTAACCTTAACTGTCGCACTGTCGCAACTGCATGCACTTTGTTAAAACCCAGTCCTCATCTCCGTCCACTTCATTTATTCCTTCCCTTCTTCCATCTGGGTTGGTTGGCCAGAGAAGTGGAAGTTTTCCATGAAATGCATGATTTGCGAGATGAGACAGCAAAGTAATTAAATATTCATCAAATCGATACAATATTATGTTCACCCTCTCATACAATTTGCATAATCTTCAATTAATCTTTGAAGCGAACTCCGAGAGACATGGCCACACCACGTGACACAAATGCTTGACACATACTTTATCCGACGTCTCTGCAAGATTCACCTGAATGGCGAGATGGTAATAGCATTGGCGACATTCTGTTGCAGATTGCAGTGAATGTCGGATAAAGTACTTGTCAAACATTTTAGCCATGTTTCTTTGCTCCACGCATTACTGACGTCGACTTATCATCTTGTGTCTCATCAAATCCAGCTAAACATTATCCATGACTTGCTTTTAATTTCTTCAATATGCGTGTTCAAGAGAACATCTGCAGTCCCACACACTCCAACTGACATCTTTTTCGCATCCAACGGAATGAAGCTTCAGCCTGTAGTAATTCAGAAGAACTTTGTTATGACATTAATTTCATATTTCAATTAAGTTCTCTTGATAGAAATAGAAATAATTAAATGAAATGAAATACTTGAAATTAGTGAGATAATCATGAAATAAATGAGATATACCTAAATGAAATAATTAAAATAAATAAAATTATTGAAAGGGTGTGTCCAATGTTGCCCCATCTTCGAACTTAAAGTCATATTTGCCTTGCCTCATATTTTATAATTCGAAAACCAAATTTAAAAATTTTGCTCCTCTCGAAAGTTAAAGAGCGCACCATAAAGACTTGGTAAATCAATTCTTAATAAACCACGTATGTATGTATGTTATATGGGGTGTACTGCCTCACTACAGAGTGATAGTACTGGGCGCAGGCCACAAGTACGGGGCCATTGCCAACTCCGTTCCGCTTTCTCCGCTTTCTCTGCACTTTTTACCACTTTGATGGTAAAAACACCTAAAAAGTTGTATTTTTCGTACACTGTGTACATCCATTCATTATACTCACTACAGATATAGTCATATTATTATTTGCTTATTTCGGAGTCCCTTAGTCCCTTTTGCCTCATCATTACATCGCGGAAAATTCTGGAGAAAAGACATGTAAAATTCCGGAAAAATCAGGCAAACAAACGTAGCGTATAAACTTTCAGGTTTGTAATTTTCGCTATTTATTTTTTTGTTTTAATTCGATTAAATAAAAGTCAGTTTAACATTTATTATTCATTCTAACAGCTCGCATGTCCATGTCCAACTCCAACATGAAAATATTTTCGCCACATGTATCTCACTATATTCATCACTTCTTCTAAAGCCCTTCTAAAAGACTTCGTTGTACAAAATGACTGCTTTGACGATGAAACTTTTCCCATTTTTTCAAGTTTTCGGATGCCTGCCAAAGTAGTGATAGTGATCACTGATCAATACTAATTACTACTAAATATTCAAATACAGATATTAAGCACATTATACTAGCACTAGTACATTACATAACTATTAAGGTCCAACACCCCTCCGTCGAGGTACCTAGCGGAACTTGCCATGAACTCGATCAATTTACATTGAGTTGAGTACAACAAA
>JABASH010003021.1:0-17910 GCA_019776445.1 Tomocerus maximus | reverse complement strand
CCTACCACCTGCAATCATAAAAGGCAGCAAGTCAAATGCGTAAACAAACGCATATTATTTTGTCAAGCAAGATCCTCAGATTCCTTAAGACAATTAAGAAGGCAGGGCAGAGACAACGAAACAAGATTATTATCCCTAGCCTGCATAGTTATATATCTATTTTACATATCTTCGATTAGGTACGTATGCTCTACAGTAATTAAGAGGTAGAGAAGAGAAAATTATCTAATGTAAATTATCTAATAAAGTTCAATGGTTTGAGTTAGCACGAGAGGAAGTCATGAGGAAGTTATAAAATATCAACATATCCTCACTCTTATAAGACCCAAAGAGCCGATGACACCAGTTCGCATTTGCATTTTTTAAATATTTCTCTTTTTCTGCACGATTGTCATCTTTTATTTAACATTACCGTTCGGTAGTATAGCAATTGCCAAAATATATCACCCCTGTGTGGAATCATGGAATGTTATACCTATAATTTGTGTAATAAAACTTACTAAACTACCATTGACCATTAGCAATGCACAAGTATTTAAATCAAACTTCTTTCTCTTTGCTACATCTTCATATTTACAAAGTTACCTTTACAGATACTACAACATCGAAGATACCCTTTGTTTGGTTAGGAACATCAAAGACTCTTGTTTGCCAACAACTTGACTTGGCAACTTGTCCTAAGAGTACCTAAGCCCAATTACACCTCTCTTGTTATATCAGAAACATTTTCATCGTACTACTGTAGATAACTCTTTAACTTCTTCAGTTTGATTGGCCATTATAATGTACACCAAGTTTATACTATATAAGGTATAGGCTTCAATGTATACAATTTTGGATGCTGTATGCATTTGAGGAATTAAATATAGCAGAAGCTGTTTGCTCTCGCACACTTAACTGAATAGTATCATTATAATATTTTGATAGAGCTTTCTAATTCTAATCACACAGAGCGACAAAGTCTATGCAGTTTAACAAGTTTCTACATTAAAACAAAAGTGCAATTACGATGGACATTGTACTCATCGTTATTATTAAACCCTACATTCACTAACTTGTATCTATAGGTCTTTGCAGTTTCTTAAATAAAACTTGCGTCTCTCTATTTCCAGATATTCATCCCTTTGCCTAATCTCTAAAGAAATAATTCATAATTTGATTTATCATCAAAGTGCATGTAAGTGCAACCCCAAAATAAATCTTTCAGTTGCATTCTACCTTTCTGATTCTTAGATTTCAAAAATTCATCCCTTTAATTAATTAAGTACTAATGTAAAACACAATCTTGTGAATGTTGGATGATAGGCGGTCGATGTATATTATCTTGTTTTTCTCTGTAAAAAATTCCATTGCTTTCTATGAAAGTTAGATTCTTAAATTCCATCCTGTATGCAAGTGATTTTGTTGTCTTTAGCGAACTGAATTGGCTGTTTTGCATGAAGATACTACCTAAATTAAATAATTGCTGCACTTTTGCCTTAACTACTTATTAGTCATCAGCAGTGTAAAGTGTAGCTATACTCATGGTATATTATCTATACTTGGAATGCTTATCAAATTAGGTAGTTAGAAGTTATACCACTACTTAGAAGAACTAGAGTTAACTAGCAGCGTAAGAAAACCAGTTTGTCGCGACGAATTATTGCTTATTAATTCTTTACTTGCTTTGATTGCCTTACCAAGTCAAATATCATTCACGTCAAATGAGAAAACTACACCAGTCATCATAGTGTTCTTTAGTGCTTACTAAACCTATATTTTTGTTGTGTCAACTTGCGTTTTCATTTACTTAACTTTAGCTAATCACAAGTGGCTGCAAGTTTTCTATTTTATCCGCTTACATTTTAATAATTTTTGGCATATCCACTTTTGTCCCTCAAACTCCGAATATGATTTCATGGATTTGGCTAAATAATATTTTGAATTAATAGGCTGTATAGGTACGTTCTAGCTAAGTCCTCTCATATCTATGTTTGTAAATATTTGTTTATTATTCATTTACGCTGCCAAATTACTCTGGGATAGTTGCATTACCGGGGATGGGGATAACATGGGGTTTCGGTCTAAATGTGTAACGTAATTGGGTAAAGTTTTGAAATTACTGTCAAGTCAGCGGCAAAGCCCATCCTTAATATGTTTTTGAGGTTGTTTGACTGAGAATTTATGCTATACCATTTTCACAAAATTCTGCGAATCACATAAGAATCAGTCTATATATGTTTGCATCGAAGTAAGTATTTTGCGACTGCTATATTTATTGGCTATTATCTGCGCAATACGGTAACTACCAATTTTATTGCGATTTTTTAATGACGATGTGCCAGAAGTATCTCATGTTCTTTGGAAATATAATTTCACTATGATGCTTCATTGCAAATATTTTGTCTATATTAAACCTATGCATATGACATGACATTATAGTTACAGTACATTTACTTGATCACCATCATCACTGTTGTGTATTGAAATTGAAAGAGTCAATTCAATTTCATAAATTACACTTGCTATTTCAAACATTCTCTTACTGAAGAACTTTCAATTTTAAACCTTTCTCTCTCTTCAATGCAAAACGTTTCTCATTTCAGTTTGAAAATTAACTTGTGACTTATCAACAGCTAGCGACTAAGTAATATTAAATCATGTTTTCTTGATGTAATAAATTTTTGTAAATTATACCTGTTGCCAGCAAAATGGATAATACTGGATCAAAAATTCTCTCTACTAAGTCTGTCTGTTAGTAGTAGAGACCACAAAAACTATATATACGCTCATTGCATGCATGGTCGCATGATATGTGCCCAAAGCTGTATGTATCATGTTTTATTAAATGAATGTATGCATCATAATAAGAATCATAAATTTAAATAAGTTAACCCTTACACTATTAGATTTACACTATACAAGTGCTATGGCTTTGTGTATAGAGATATATAGATGAACACTAAAAAATTTCTGTCCATTTATTGAAACGACTGTGCAGTGTAATGTACACTGTTACATATAACGGTGATGACCAATTATTACTTATATTGTGCGTACATAGATCCTAATAATGTAATTATGCATTATGATCTGCATATTTTAAGATTGTTTTCTCTTAATGATTTAATTTATTGAGATGAAATATAGCAGAACTGCATATATCTAGTCCACAATAAACATGTACGTTCGTCTATTGATTGACCTAGGAATAAATTTGAAGTTACATGTTACACGACAAGTCTCGAGATTTCTGAGCAATAAAAGGATCATTATTTATAAGTTCACATCAACTTTTACTACACATAGTAACTTGGGCATTTAAACATGACAATTGGACAAAAAGACCCCAACAAATAACCATAACATTAAAACATGACCTGAATCTGTAATAGGACTGTAAAACTTTTATTGCTGCAGCAAACAATAATATAGCACATCTTGAACCCATAACAGTCATTCTTGTTGAAATAGGAAAACAAACTCCTCCATTTTATTTGCCATACTTATGTAGTGAAGTACAGATATTACTTTTTTGGTCTTACTTGTAAAGGATTAGTTGAAAGCGGCACGCTCATGTACATTGCAGAATTAACCTTTAAACAAGACACCATATAATGATAATTACTTTAGTTTTATCTCTTGTTTCTACGCTATGAACACTTTCGTGATCCATTCCCATCTCATACTTCTAGCTAAAATGCTATACTTTGTAATTTCATAAGTTTAATATGGAGTATGGAAATTGCTTTCGTTTAATGATGATGTCTGCTGAAATCGCGCACTGAATGTGAAAGACACTGTAAAAATTTATTACATGATACTGAAAGTGACCCACGCTATATTATGCTAGAATTTACAATCCTGAACATATTTGATGAGATATAATCAAATTCATTTTGCCAGGCAATAGAAAAAACTTTGTTTTTGCCTGTTACTACTCTATACTGTCTATACTTGTAAAGGTGAGACTACATTGGACTAAATTTGCTGAATGTGGTATGTAAGCAAAATGATTAGTATGGTTTTACACTTTTGATTTGCATCCCGTTTTTGAAAATGAAGGTGGGCTGCTTTTCGGTTGAAAGCATTACAAGGTAATAAATATTGAAGAGGAGACAAACACAGAGGATTTCAAATTACTTTTGTGGCAAGAACTGTCTAAATTATTGACAGTCCAAACATGAGAAATATTTTAGCAGATTTGATGAAGGTAAAAGTGTAATAGCTTTTACGTGTTGTGTTTATTTTCGCTTTGATGAAAGAGTAGTAGCTCAATAAAATATAAAGGAATACCTATTAAGCTTTTAATTAGCGTTATCCATAGCTTGTTAATTATTTGCATTATTTCTGTGATTATTTTCCACAGCAGTAAATTGAAATTGATTGAGACCTTAAATTTGAGGGAGCACGGACGGTTACACTATTAACAAAAAACTGTAGTTGAAAGGTTAGTGCAGACATGCAATGAAATGTGTGAAAT
Organism: Tomocerus maximus; assembly: GCA_019776445.1. Taxonomy (NCBI): domain Eukaryota; kingdom Metazoa; phylum Arthropoda; class Collembola; order Entomobryomorpha; family Tomoceridae; genus Tomocerus; species Tomocerus maximus. Next base: position 13,448 of record JABASH010003021.1, on the reverse strand, counting down.
GAATAACGAAAGATCTTTCAAAGTGTAACGAAATCATGTTAATTGAACCATGTCAAGTCCATTCATTTAGACATTTATTAATTAAGGACGCAACAATAACGTAGAGAACAACTGACAATAAATTTTAAATGACAGAACAGACTGCAAAGGAGTAACTATGCAGGGGAGTTGCAAATCATCAAATTAAATCATCCAAGATGTGCAAAGATAAATAATTTTCATTCATCTCGTGAACTAATTAATAACATTAGTAATTTAAATGTAGCAGATAATATATAACCCTTCATATATTTAGGCATTATATAAGTACATAACATGCTACCGTGTATGTAGTAATAGTGTAAAATGTAGTAAAACTATTGTAGATAGTAATAATTGCCTTATCTAGTTAGATTTTACAGGTAAGGTAAAAAGTAAGACGTAATATGAGGCAAAAAGCTTAATTACAAGTAACTTCTATTATTGTGGACCTGCATGTGAGTTAAATAATTGCGTTACATAATCTCGGCACATTAGCTTGGTGGAGGTGTGTAAATAAAATAAGTAGTAGGACACACATGAAATTAGAAAAGTGCAAGAAATATAAAGTTTCGAGTTGACATGACATGACACATTTTGATGGGAAGGTAATTTGTATGAAACTTGCATCTCTTATTGCATTGCCTCTAGTAGTATCGTGTAACAATAGGAGATTCTTGTTCCAAAATCCATTCAAATGAAATAAATTGCAATGCAATCCATCAGGAGAATCAACAGTAGTAGTGAGATAGAGAAGGGAGATGCAAAAGAGTGAAAAACGTACAAAGACACGAAAGATTATTAAGTACAATAAATACTGAAAAGATTTTTTATTTATGAAGGAAATACATGTTATCTCATAATAATCCTGAAAGTGACAGGTAGACGGAGGCAGATGCAATGCAATGCAAACTGATCGTAAGCTACTAAAAGAATTACGTAGCCGACGGGTCGCCGTAAAAGATTATAAAGGAACAGAGTCAACAGAGTGATCATGTAAAATAAAGAGTTGTTTGGCCACTTGCCTTACTCCACGATCTGACAAGATAAATACTATATGAGAATCGAGGACCTTAGCTGTGTGATGTTCGTGGTTTGGTTTCGTTTGTCAGTGCACAGTGCGGTCTTTGGGGTATTGATAGCAAAACAATATTATTCCACTGTACACAATGGACTGTGCAATTCTATTAAGAAAACAATGTTAACGAATCTGTGCTGGGTGATCTGTCGATCGAGTATATAAACGCTAGTGAAGTCGGTCAACATTATGAAATCCACCTCAGTTCACTTGTGATCATTCAATAGGAAACATTTCGTCCACTTTTCAGTCATCCAGAAAATAAGGTTTGATTTTTGCAGATTTTCCCAAAACATTCGGATTTTATTTTCATTCTATAAAAGTGATTTTATTTTATTACCTACAGATGCGTGCTGCAGTTCTTTGCGTTGTTCTGGCCACTTTGGTCTTGGGAGCTATGTCCATGCCATTCCCACAAAACTTTGATGATGCTGTTAAACAAGCCCAGCAAATGAGTTTGATCCCTAAAGGAGCCGTTGTTGACAGAACATTCTCCGGAACTCAGGTACCTCTTTAACCATACACAAAATCCCAAAAAATGAAACCAAAAAATATCCTTCAAAACCTGGTTCAACAACCTTAGTGTTCTTGAAAACTTTCCCCGCAAGTTTTTATTTCTTTGACTAGTATCAAAGGAAAAAATATTTTAGAAAGCAAATTTTCTAATTTTTTCGTATTCACAGGTTGCATATTTCCAATTGGGACGCAATGATCGTGTCAACCAGGGAGATCTCGCCACTGCTTTGGATGGTATTCCACCAGAAATCATTGCCAACTTGGAATCTCAAATTGCCAACGTCCAATAAACATCTCACTCAACAACAACAAACATTCATGATGATAAACAAGAACTGAACTCATCATCATCTTGACTAACTTGTCATTCTAATCGAAATGTCTTTCTATTGATTTGAATCATTTTACATTCAAGTTCACCCCAGTCAGCAATTTGCATTTTCGTAAATTGTGTTAACATCTTCATGAATCCCTTATTAATTGCAATTATTATCTAAGTGTAGTTATAAGGAATTCTTTAGTCAAAATGTACAACATCTTTTCTAACACATTTTGCTAATACAATACCATCTCTGTCGCTTCATATTTTCAGTCTCCATTTATCTCATCATGCGACATTTATTTTAACAATAATAAATAAATACTATTTTTGTACCATCAAAAACCTAAATTCTTTTTATTTTAATCATGATATATCGCATATTAATAATCAGATCACAGATAATAGGTTTCAAAGCAAAGTTCATAAAAGCATTACATAATAGTACGCTAAATAATTTAGTAATCCGTAAAAGTAGATTCTCGTCCTATTTTCCATTTTAAGTTGTGAGTAGCATATTTATATAATGCTAATTGTGCGAAAAAGTTTGTATTTATTCATTATTCTGTAGAGAATATAGCACAGAGGGATATTTTGACACGATTAGTGATGCTGTGTTGGCAAGAGACATTCAGTAGGTATAGGAAATGATTGAAATGAGACAGCGTTCGTATACAGTATGAATATAGCACAGAGGGATATTTTGACACGATTAGTGATGCTGTGTTGGCAAGAGACATTCAGTAGGTATAGGAAATGATTGAAATGAGACAGCGTTCGTATACAGAAGGCAGCAACAAGTAACCGCATAGATAAAAAGGTGGACTGACCAGCTCTACAGAGAAGTATATGGATTTGTGTACATAATGCCTATTTCTTAGAGAGAATTTTATGGGTTGGTTGTGGCTGGATGCAGCGCGTGAGTGAAATAGAAGCAATTTGCATTGGATTATGTATTAGAATCTTTTAGGAACAAGTCCATACGTAAGCAAACAATAGAAGTGTATATTAGCTCGATGAATAGATAGTGTGGGCGTTTCTAAATATCAATAGAGAAATTCCTATTCTTTTATTATAAGCATTATAAATCATCTGTAATTGCATATTGCATGTGGCTATGCATGTTAGTGCACTTTTCGAATAATTCCTCCTCACCTGCCTGCCTGTCGTGCCTTCCATATCTGGTTACATTACTATTTAGCTCTATATGCATCTATGCAATGATTATCTATTGATTGAAAAGGATATTGGATTAAAATTGAAATGCAATGAACCAAAAGATAAATACACACAAGTAGGTACACTGAGAAAAACTTTCTTCTTCTTCCGACTAGTTTGGCCTGCTTGTTATTACTGCTAAAGTGATAAATACACTTAAGGGCATAATATCAACATCGTACGTGAGATTGCCATAAAAATATGCTCTAATAATGCAAAGAGAAGGGTGAAAAACAAAATATTTCATATCGAGAACGCGAAATTATTGTAGTATACATGCAATTTGGCTTGCTCTATGTTATTATTTAACTGGTTCATATGAAAAATACAGGAAGAGCAATAGTAAAACTTGAGAAAATAGTTTGTCTGTATTTCCCTTCATGTAGTATGAGGATTTGCTTGATTTTACAATGTCATGTTTACTTCTGTCCGTATGCTGGTCTTGGGGCTCCTCCACCACCACCACCTCCGCTGTATCCACCACCGCCGCCTGCTCCTCCTCCTCCTCCGCCTCCACCACCACCGCCTCCGTGGGTGCCACCACCACCTCCTCCTGGAGCTCCGTATCCACTTCCACCTCCGCCTCCACCTCCATTCTTGTACCGGATGAAGTAAACTGCAAGGAAAAGAAACAGCATAAATATAAAAAAACGGTTTTCTCAAAACAATTCGGTTCAAATATCATTTAAGTGATGAAAGCAGGCAAATACCTTCTGGTTTCGTTGGTTTGGCTGGAGGTGCTGGACGGATTTTGACATCTTGACCTGGTTCTGGTTTTTTAAGCAATACGTACACGAGAGTCTGGAAAAGAAAATAATTTTCTATATTTCGTACGCATTTGTTATTCCTTGGCTGTTTTATGAATTAGAAAATTACCTTTTGTTCTGGAGCAGGGGGAAGTTGAATTTCTTCAGCTTCTTGTGGTTGAGGAGTTGGTGCCTTAATGAATACAATTTGGTAATGTTTCTCTGGTTCTGCCTGAGGCCTGAATGGTCTTGATGGTCTTGGCTCTGGGCTTTCTGGTGGTGCTACATGGACCTGAATTTATGGATTTTTTTTACTAGCATGAGAAAATTACAAAAATTGGTATTTTTGATTTTCAATTTATTTTAAAACTTACTGTGACGTGTTTTTGGACTCCGCCTCCACCGCCGCCACCTGAATATCCACCTCCTCCTCCACCACCACCACCGCCGCCGCCGCCGCCTCCACCGCCACCTCCGGAGAATCCTCCTCCACCTCCGGAGAATCCGCCACCACCACCACCTGCAGGTGCTCCATATCCACTTCCTCCTCCTCCGCCGCCACTAGAAAATCCGCCGCCGCCTCCACCAAAACCGCCACCACCGCCACTTCCTCCGAAACCACCACCGCTAAATCCACCTCCTCCGATTCCGGCTGTTGCTACCGCAAAGGCGGATGCGAGGACCTTGGGTGAAACAAAGATTTTGAGAATATTCCACGGCGACTTAATTGAGTGTTAAGCTTTTAATATCCGAGACTTACCACGAGCACTTTCATTTCACCGCGATTGCCGCAGAAAATCCGAATTAGTTAGAGTTTTTAAAACCAGAAATTTTGTCACAACAAAGATAATGATTTAAAAATAGTATTTGGATTAAAGGACAGAGAAGAGGGGAAGACAGCTCCAAAAAGTTAATACTGGTTGAGGAAGCTGCTGTGAGACAACTGTGAAAATTCGCCAAGCTCTGTCGCCTTATAAACCCAGAAGGACAGTGTAAACTGCGAATTGAATTCAACCGTGGATGAATCATATGGTCGTTAAAAGTTAAGTTAGCTTACCTAAGTCAGTTAAAGGTACTTTTACAATCTTTATTATATATAGCGACAATGCAGAAAGAGCCCAGGACTAGAGGAGCTCCTGTCTATCGTAATAAATATAATGCAATTCAATGTATTACTCTCATCCCATCATCGTCATCATCATCTCAGACTCCCAATCTCAGATTTAGTTTCAGACTCACACCAACCACCATCTATTTAGTAGCACACACAGAGCATACTGCACACAGCTCTAAGAAAATCAAACCCAGTGTCATTAAATTATTTCAGTGTCTTTCTTGTAGAAATCTTCCGAACAAAACACGCTACAACAGAAAACACAATCAGTCATAACATACAAGAAAAGATTCTTTTATACACATAAATACATTTATTTCACTAGTAATTCCCAAATAGGCAAAGCCAGTCAATAGCGACAAAGTTTAAATCAATGTTCTTTTCAGCATCATTGTTGTCGTCAGTCGAAAATAGTTACTACAGACATGACACATTCAGGTTTATGATAAATAAAATAGATAATTTAGATTGACAGTCCTACTCAGTGCAGCAAAGGAAAATCATCACTTATTTCGGGATATTTTGAGCATTATCACATCAACATTTGTAGCCACATTAATTATCTTCATCTCATCTTCTCCCTTATCTGCATCTCAGCCTGAGCTCTTGCATAAAAAAGAAAAGCAAACACAAAAGTCACTCTCGTTTTCGATTAAATTTAGGATAAAAGACTTGCATACATGTTTGCTAAGTATACCTGTAGATTCTAGTTAATATTAAAGTACCTATAAACTGTAAGTACTACGACAACTTGTCTTTGATGTACCTGAATCTCATTGAATATCCCTCTTGAAGCAGAAATGTTGTTATTAAATTGATAATGGTGTAAAGTAGAAATGGGAAAAGTAAACGGAATGAAAAAGTGTTTGTACTTTTGTCAGTTATTGTGAGCCGCACTGTTTGTTGACTGTTCATTTCTATTGTCATAATTTGGGAATCGGCACACTACTCATTGCATGCAGTTATGTACAAGTTAGCTCACTTCATAATGTTCATATTCATACAGTTAGACTCTACAGTTCTAATATTTGTACTTTTCTTCTCTGTGGAATGCAACGTAACAGAAAGACACGATGATCAGCGTTTTCTATATAAATACATCTAATCTAGGTCTTTCATGCCCTGTCCATGAATGCATTGCAAACCAAAATTAATACGGTACCTACCTATGTACATAGAATCTCCTGAATATACAGACCATATGTAACTTTATCTTGTCAGACCCAACTATCTATAATTTAACTTGCATTTGGGAATTGATCGTCTTTTGCTTTTGCTCGGCTTCTCGTTTTTCCCTTGGCTTCCCTTGTCATCCCCGTCATCATCATCATTATCGTAATCGCCAGCTCGCATAATGCATATACTTAACTATAACATACACACAAAATACCTATAACCATTTACTATGTTATAGTAGGAAAATGTTTCTCTTCCGATTCAACATTTATTACTACTCATTTATTTACATTTATACGAGTGCCACTGCCACAATTTCTATATTTAATTTACGACCCATACAATACAATCAGGCAAAACAAGAAAAACTCACACTAAACAGCTTTATAAATACATACATACTTTTCTACTAATAAATACTCGTCATTAAATAGCAGAGACTTATGTATATACAAGCGATTTCTTTACCAAGAATCCCCATTCAATGACACAAAGCCCAAAGAGGAAATTTTTCAAGAGAAACTTTAGCAATAATGACAATGACCATTTCCTCCAGAAAGAATAAATTCAGATTACCTAACGTCAAATAATGCATAATCTCACACATCTAACGAGATTTTCTCTTTTTACTCTTCCTCTAATTTTTAATTATGCTTAAATAAACTCAATTTCTTTATTTATGACTCTTTTCTAATTGCTTAGGTACATGTAATAGTTTTTAATCTAAAGTGTCTACCAATTTGTGATGTATTTAATATACCCACCTGTCACTTTACCAATGTGTTCAGGATATGAAATATTCAATTTCTTGATTCATAATGCCATAAGGATGTAACAACCTATAAAAATTAAAAGCTAAATACTCGTTTAAGACAACTGGTCAAATGAGCGCATATTTCTGCCTATTCAGCATTTTTGTCAAAAAGTCCAGATTAGCATTACTTTACACGTTAGCATGATGACTATGAGATACAAAAAATGCAGTTCATGTAAAATATTCATTATCTCCATACATTTATGACTTGTGAAAAGCTGTTGTTGTGTTGTTTTTTTATAAACTCATGCATTATCGGGATTTTATAAACTTGTGTAAAAACACTGACTATCTAGTGAGTGTTTGCATTCACTAGTTTTTTTCCGAGTACCACTGTTTTCCTTTTTGTACCTGTTTTTATGTTAGGTACTATACGTCTTGTCGTGTGTCGTGTTTCTGCTCTGTTTTTCCCTAACGATAGCGTATATATCTATTTGTGCATTTAAGTGGACATTTATTATGACGAATTTGTTTGATTTTATGCAAGTGCATTTAAAATTCAACTTTCTGTTCCTGTTCTCACGAATGGTTGGAATCCCAGTCAGATGAAGTAGTTCCAAGGCAGAGCAACGAAGTGAGTTGCACGATATTCCGTCAACATAATTCCTAGCAATTACATCCCATTGTGAGGATATGAGGATTTAAATGATACGGTAAAGCAAAGACTGCAGGCCCATAGAGATAATTGCAATGTTTTTACTTTTTCATCGCGTTGAAGCACTCAGTCCACACACTCTATTAATTCCATCTCACTACTACTGCAGACAATCATCAATCTCCAAGTTAGGAAAATCCCTATTGCAAAAGTTTTTGAGGTAGCTACCTGGTAGCTAGTTAAAATGTTTGCGAAAAAGAGAGTTGGACAGTTGCATCTACAATTGCCAAAATTGATGTTGATATTAAATTATGTGAAACAGATAGTTAAATCATTTTCGAATTAGGAAATGACTCATTAGACTAGAGATACAATTACTGATAGCAGTTAAAATATTAGCACCGCTTTAGTGTAGTTTATTCGAGGAAGAATGTGACGCGTGCTGTCCCTTTACTCGCGTCGTGAATGACAAAAAATACCGGTCATTATCCCAAGTTTTCCATGAAGATTAATGAAAAGGGAAATTAAATGTTTTTTATTGTTGCTGATATGATGGTGCGTAATTTTTCTTTTGGTGATGCAATTCTTTCGCTGTGTCTTACCATCAACTCATGCAAACCTATTATAAAGGTACTAGAACACTCCTTATAATGATACAGTAGCATTGCCAAAGTTTATTATTTATGAGGCACACGGGTAGTCATTAGAGTTAATTAGCTATCGAATTGAGATTTACATAATAATTTGTGACTGAGTTAATGAGTGAGATTTATTTTATGCTAATCACCGACAAACGCCTTTAGGATATCGATTTGAGTTTTCTAACAGCTAATCAGCTTAGTAATTCATTATTTATTTTTTTAACATCACTCTATGCGCTTTTAATTCTTTCAATTTCCTTCTAGATATCGATGACCATATTAATAATATGATAATTACAGAGTTTATAGAGATTGCAATTGTTAAAGTACACGCAAAATTAGCCACACAGCACGAGTTTTCCTTAGAAAAGTTGCAGCTTATTATTTGTTGCGACAGTCTCACATCAACTTATATCCGTATGAGGAGATACCTTTTAAAACAATATAAGACTCCTCTTACGCAACTAAGAACTAAGAATATACATTTTACACATAAGATCTGTGGGAGCAAACATATTATACATATAACATTGTAATAAGGGATTCTTAGTATAGTTACATTCAGTTGGGTTCAGAGATTGCACAATGCTAAGTGTAGTAGGTACGTCTCAATTTGTGATTTACAATAATACAATATGGGAAAAGGTTCGCGTTTACATTTAGCAGCTCATTTGTCCCATTTATGAGTTGCATTGTATTGCCAAATTCTGTGTGACTGACTTCACAAGTCATTTCATATACAGTGAGCAAGCAATTTCTTGCCGCTACTAAACTGATATGATTAATATTCATATTAGAACTAACTTTTTGGGCTAAAGTTGCCCTGGTCAGTCATTTATGAGCCAAACATCATTTCTTCTGTGCTATATCTCTGTTAGATTTTGATTGGATGCACAAGTAGTGCTTTGAAATGAGCATTAGCACAAACATGTCGTTTACCATAATAATAAGCACACAGAGCTGTGCATATAAAAGAATAATACGTAACTTTTTGTGCAATGCAAACGCAACAGGTAAAATCACTATTGTTGCTCCTGGCTGTATTTCCTACTTGTTTCGTCTTTCGCGTCTTCACAACAATCTAGTTCCACCGTCCAGCTTGTCCTCTCATATTGTACAACATTTATATACTAGTAAATAAATCTTTGATATATATTAGTTGGGTAAGCATTTTACAATAGCGCAAATGCTCTATGGAGCAGAAAACCAGAAGAAAGGGAAACTGGCCCCATAAATTTACTTGGAAGAAGAAGAAATATTACACACATTAATATTAATTCTGTTCTCTTTTGCTGACTTTACTCGCAGTGTGTTTACTTTTGTGTTCACCCAGTTAGTTTCTGTGTGATTGTAGTATTACGTTCATTGCTTCCATCTAATGCACAAACTCAGCAGATCATTGCACAATCAAAACCCAACCTTTATGCATTTAATTTGCTGACGTGACACATTCTTTTCATTAAACATTCATACCTACCTGCACAATGTTATATTTAAGATCACAGACACTGTACTCACTTTACCACATCCAATGCTCTTATCATTAAATTATATTTCATCATCAGAGCTAGCTTATTCATCATCAATCTCAAAAACTTGCTAACTAAACACACTTATTCATAAACAGGTCAACAATTATTACAAGTACTAAAAACCATCGCCCTAATTAATGTTCAGCATCAGGAAATGTAATTATTCTCTAACCAAAGTTAAATCTTACTTCACCATACTACTAAGAACATCCTGGGAGATCAATCATCATGTTTTTAACTCAGCCTTGATTTCACTCCTTTGCAAATGTATTCAGTAATTTATGCAAATTCTACCATTGTTAGTATGAGATGATATTCTACAGATTTTATTTCAACGATAGGAATAATCGGTTGGTAATGCTTTAGTTAGATCAAATCAACTAAAATAATTGCAACTTTTTAGATTACTAAAAATATGAAAATGAGTTGATCTGACATTAGATTGCTGCTTGACAATTTTCATCTTTCTAATAGTACGCAATGGATGTTTATGTTTCGTGTATATCTTGTCTAAAGGTAGCCATAATAATATTTGGACTTTGAATGTATAGTTCTTTCTGCTTTTGTTAGTGTATAGTGCATTGTCAAACGGTAATCACGATTGCACCAATATTTATTAGCGGTGCGAATCAAATTACGTTGACAGACAAAGTAGACTAAGGTCTGGTACGACTTTTAACTTTTCGTATTTGCTTGGTTATGACAACAATGCAACAAAAGATAGAGCACAATGGACAATCAAATAAGTTTCTAGTCATCCACCACAACTAAAGCAGCACCCTGACTCAATCATTATCATTACCTACTGTAGTAATGCACAGGCTTTGTGAATAAAAAATAGCTAAAGGGAAAATAGATAGCATATTGTCGAGAACTCTACGATTTCTCACATGTGTATACAAAAATAGGTAGCTTATTGATATTTAGGATGCTTTTAAGATATCTGTAACTAATCAAGTAAAAAGTAAAAGCTTAGTAAAAATCGAGAGTGAATTTCACGTGCTCTAAAGATAATTACGCCCATATAGGTACTTATAGATGTCTTGTTCAGACTAAAATAAACTATTATTATGTATGAAAGTAGCATTCACATCCTAAAGAATACTCTCATTTAAGTAAGCGAAAACCACAGTGGAGTATTCAAAGGAAAGAAACCTGTAAAAGTTAATACCAAGTATGGAATTGGCTCCTCAGATGAATAAACACTTGCTTACAATATTGAATAGGATTAGAATTCAGAGCAGGTGAAGTATCATTCATCTACAGTAGCCACAGACTTAAGATATTTAGACAGTAGCAGAATGCCTAATTTAGATAGGTACTCAAACATATCTTACTACTTATAATTCTCAATTCCAAGTCAAGTATTTCAACCTGTTTGTTAATACCCTCTTGAAGAGCTAATATTATGCTAATAATATTATGTTAATGATGTAAGTTGTACACAGCTAAGTGTGATATTTATTTACATAAGAGACACGGATATGCCATGAGATTATTAGCTATGTTCTTGTACTCTACTACTTCGAGAGCTCCCGATCAATATCAAGAAAAGTGCAATCTGTGTACATAACAGTTTTATAATCAGTGGGACTTACTGACTTATAAATAAACATTCTTATGTACATCCACCGTAAATAATTAAAGAGACACATTGAGATAAATGACACTAGCAGTGGAATGGCATTAAGTAGCTTAACATCGCACCTACTGCTAGAAAACATCTGAAAATACTTGACTCTATTTAAGACTGTCAAATGAAAGGACTGTAATAATTCGTTTGATGTCAGAATATTAAAGCGAATGCTGCACATACTTAATTGTTCTCTAATTATACTATACTATCTTCTGTAGATGCAGATGACATTATACTATTGATAATGCAATCATATAAGATATAAGATAGAGTACTCCTTTTATATTTAGATCGTTAGATGTTGCTTTTACAGTATCTCAGCATGGATCTTATACTAATGCATTCAATATTAGGAACTCTATATACATAAGTACTTACAATAGCACAACACTTATTATAATAGCATATGATGAATGTTCTATAAGCACTACAGTGACTCAGGTACCTATTTGTATCTTTCAAGAGAATCTGCATGTGCTAAACTGGCAAAGTGAAGTCAACTTAAGATAAAGATTGACGAGAGTGAAAGCTATATATGATGCAAATGCAAAAATAAAGTCGTAAGGATAAGAAACGAATTCTTACAAATGCATGTTTACATTAACTATAGTAGATATAGGTACTACATGGTTGGTATAATATAATTCAGTACTACTACTCATCTAATATAATTAGCAATTCAGGTAAATAAATAATAAATACTGACATATCTCACTTATACCACTATATTCTATACAAGTTTAAATAACAGAGGACATTGCACGAATCGTCTGCCACTAACACTTCTGAAATTTGTCATTGTAAGACAGGCTTTCTTTAAATTTGGTGAATAAAAGAGGAAGGGAGACATAAACGTAGGAAAAGTGTAGTAAACGGAGTACACGAACAAATGTGAGAAAGATAAGACGATTTCTGTGATAATTTGACACGACACGAGGAGGATTTAATGAGCTGAACAGGCGTCCATTCTGTATATACACACTACTAGTAGTACTAAGTAGTAATTCTATACTCCGAAAGAAAAGTAGAGTCTTACTTATTTTTTATTCGTAGATATTCTGATAGAATGTCTTCTGCTTTGTACTTTGCATGAACATGTTAGTTCTGAAACTGAAAGTAGTAAGTACGATATTATAATGCGATGAAAGTTTTGCCTAGTTCCTCTACCAATTTCAACGCAGCTAGTCATGCAGTACTTATCTACATTGTGAGAGTAAGACTGACTTTATAGTAAAATAGATAATTGCAATCTAGAAGGAATATGAACAGTTCATTTCAGTTAACTTACCTCGGACACACAATCAGACAACACCAAACACGACAACTCCTTATTCTCAACTAGTCCAGTCCACATGAAAGTATTTAAACCACTACGAAAGTCGGTCAGCATTGTGAATCTCAGTTTAGACTTTGCAGCTGAAACATCCTAACAATTTTCCTGTCCAACCTCACAGCAAATATTTTCACAAAATTTCAGTTTACGTACAAATTCATTTACAACCTTAAAGGTGAATGTTCGTCAACTGCGTTTATTTATTTAGATAAACACAATTGACTTAATGTAATATCTGTAGATATTATAACGGTACCTACCTACTTATACTGATTTTATTATTGTTTGCTATTACAGATGCGTGCTATCGGCGCTTTGATTTTTTTAATGGTCGTGGCCCTTGCAGTGGCTATGCCATTCCCACAGAATTTTGACGAGGCAGTGAGACAAGCACAACAAATGAGTTTGATTCCCAATGGAGCTGTTGTTGACCGAACATCGTCGGGTATTCAGGTAATGTCTTTACAAATCCCTCCACAATTGCGATTTAATTGAAATTATTTGAAGAAAAGTGACTTGAATCAATTGATTTTATCCTCAGGTGGCTTATTTCAAATTGGGCGACAATGACCGAGTCAATCCCGAAGATCTTCGTAGTGCGTTAGAAGGAATTCCTCCAGAGATTGTCGCCAGCTTAGAATCTCAAGTTGCTAATGTGGGACGTAATCTTTAAATCCCAGAGTCATCCATAGATAAAGCGTGATCTTGATTT
>JABASH010003020.1:0-17911 GCA_019776445.1 Tomocerus maximus | reverse complement strand
GAAATCTATAGCTACATCTTATTGGTTAATCGCAAAAAATTTCCACCAATGGGAGGACTTTCTGAGTGTTGTCTGAATTTGAAAATTATCCCCAAATGGTGATCTTAGCAATAACGATTGTGTTTCCAGTAGTGTCGACTTCCAGCAATTTTTCTTGCCACACAAAACCCATTGAATTGAAGGGCAAACATTATTTGTTAGCCAGTGGCCAAAATGGTCAAAAATCATAAATATGAAAGATGGGGTAGAGAAGCAATTTTCCACAGTGCATGACATCCTTACTTTATTTACAAGACCTTAATATCCTTTTTCCCCTACTCTCTGAGAGTACTATTGACTACTACATTTTCGGCCAAATTGTAAAAACTTACTAACAGTTTTTCAGAAATTAGTCGTTTATCAACAAACTTTGAATTTTAAACTGACGTGCTTGAAAAACAAGGGATTTTCAGGAATATCTGTATTTTCGGCCAATTTGGCCATTGTCGGCCAATTTGGCCATTTTAGCCGGCTGGCTGGTCAAATTTCTTTTTAGCCAACTAAAATGGAACAATGCTTTTCCCATGTCTCTGGCTGCAAGTTGCAACGTTGCAAGTGAGTAGTGGCACCTACAGGGAAGAAAACACACAGTAGATCTCAGTTTGTTCTTGCTAGAGCTCAGTCACTTTTTTACTTTATCTGCTGCTGACGTGCTGACTGTTGACGGACGGTTTTCTGTTCGACTTTTCTATTTCTCGTCTATTTCTGGTGTCATTGTCAGCGTTTGAAAAGAATGGCTGTAGGAAAGAACAAGGGACTCTCCAAGGGGGGCAAGAAAGGGACCAAGAAGAAAATGTAAGTTCTGTTACACATTTTGATTGTCATTCATCATTGCGATTATTTTTGTCTTCCCTAAAAAACAGGCTTCGAAATGTAGCCACCAAAAATATTCTTTTGTCATCTCATCGCCAAGACCCATTCACCAACCAACAGATCCAAACCCTTTCAAATTCATCAACCATCAAGGGTTGAGTGTCGAAAAAATGTTCTGAGCGGCGTCAGATGTCAATTGAATGCCAATTGGCAATTAATTAAAGATAGTTGGCAATTAATTAAAGTTTTGATATCCATCCAAAAATCCGGTAAAAATTGTTGATTTGTAGCATTGACCCATTCACCCGGAAAGATTGGTATGATATCAAGGCGCCTTCGCTCTTCAACGTCCGGCAAGTCGGCAAGACTTTAGTTAACCGAACTCAAGGAACAAGTAAGATTACTCAAAACATTAAAATATCTAATCAATAATTATTATTGCTTTTATTTGAAATTATTTTAGTCAATAAGTAAAAAGTGTATAATATCTAATTATTGTTGAGACTAATCGAATGAAATATTTACAGAAATCGCGGCCGATGGACTGAAAGGACGGGTTTTTGAAATTTCGCTGTCTGACTTGCAAATCGACAATGACGCTGAAAGATCTTTCCGGAAGTTCAAGTTGATTTCAGAGGATGTGCAAGGTCGCAATGTGTTGACGAATTTTCACGGAATGGACCTGACTACGGATAAGCTACGCAGCATGGTTAAAAAATGGCAGACCCTTATTGAGGCTAATGTAGACGTAAAGACTACGGATGGGTACTTACTCCGTGTCTTCTGCATCGGGTACACTCACAAGGACCAATCATCCAAAAAGAAGACTTGCTACGCTCAACACACACAGGTCAGCAGAACCACGGAATTGTTTTAAAGTACTAAGCTTGTTAGTTTACTTTATTAAATAAATGAATATTTCAAGGTCAAAGCTATACGTCGTAAGATGGTGGAAATCATCACCAGAGAAGTGTCAACAAATGATATGAAAGAGGTCGTTAACAAACTGATTCCTGATTCAATAGCGAAGGACATTGAAAAAGCCAGCCATGTGATCTACCCGCTTCATGACGTGTACATTCGAAAAGTACTTAGCTCTAAAGTCAATTTAAAATATTTTGACCATTTATGTTTAAATAGTTGTAGGTGACTAAAAGTAAACATTATTTTTTCACGAAAGGTCAAAGTTTTGAAGAAGCCTCGATTTGATCTGTCGAAGCTGTTGGAAATGCACAGTGACGGGGGTGGGAGTGCTGCGATCGTCGATGATTTCGGCGAAATCGTCGAGAAACCCGAAGGCTATGAACCGCCCATTCAGGATAGTGTCTAAAATGTTAAATTTTATTTTTGCATTTATGAAATAAAGATGATTTCTTGAAATATTTTTGCTCCAATGTCAATTGTAGTTATTTGTGATCTTCAACCATGCACTATGTTAGGCAATTGAAGCAATTCAAGTTCGTTGAAAAAATCTTATTCAAATGGCCAGTTATTATTTTTATTTTTGATAAAAATAGGGAGGCTTAGAATTGTGATTCTCATCTAGGAGTAACTTATGCACATAATATGCCCATGAAATGATCGAGCCTAATTTCCATTTAATTTTACTAATAATGAATTATTTTTATTCATTTAACTGTAAAAGAAATGTTAACAGAATTTTAACAAAGCAAATATGTAATGCAAACTTGCAAACATTAACACAATCAGAATGAAGAGAATGGTATACCAGGAAGAGGAAAAAATAGGAGGCTACCCAAGACCTGCATACAACAAAGGAATTCAGTTCAAAGATATTCACGGGAATCACGTAAGAATTTTGAAATTAGTCTTAAGCGGATGGGCCAAGACAAGTCTATACGCACACGCAGTGGACTCTACAAACTACACTCACTTTTTCAGTCCGCACAGTAGATTGAAAACAAAACTCAGAAACAGTGAACTCTATCTAAATTCTAAACTCCGACCTGTTAGTCTAAAACGAAACTCGATTCAAAATTATGACAAAGTAGAAAGAAAATCTTGCTTTCGTGTGCAAACAGTTTAATTTTTATAGATATTTACATAGACATTTCCCCATTTCATACTCTTAATCATACAAAAAATGGAAATAATACAAAATTGAAATGCGAATTAAAAGCGAAACATCCGTTAAGCTAATAAACACCTTCGCCCTGCTAAAACACGTGCAATAAAATGCAATTAATGGTCTAAATTGGTCTATAAAATAATTCTCGCTCATTCCCTGTCAACCCATTTTCCATTAAATTTCTTATCAACACATTTTCATCCGACAAGCAAGAACTAATTTGCTGCAGCGTTTCTGCTAGAGTAGATCCACGAGAGACGATAATTATATCAACTAGCAACAATTCCCCCGGTTGAATATTGAAAATCCCAATTTCCATCTGAAAAGCAACATCACAAACATTGGAAAATCATTTAAAAAGAAATACAGAATTTATAATTGCATACCAAAGAGCCAACGATTGTGTTTCCAGTGTCGATTTTCAGCAATTGTTCTTGCCATTCAAAACCCGTTGAAGGGCCTAAATCAAAGGAATACTCCCCATGAACAAATTGCACCGGCTGGATATACGCAGTCTGGTTCTGTTGGTCATTTCTGGTGAGATGAACATAATATTTTAAGTAGACATAAGCTGGCCCACTGTGTCCTTCGAACTGCGATGAATAATCTTTGTAGAAAGCCCGATGCGGCAAAGTAGGGACTTCGTTGAAATAAAAAATTCCTTCTCCAGTCAGATTCCCCAAACCAGTCGGGAGTGAACTGGAATTCTGGGCATATCTGTGGGGCGGGTAGGAGTCCCATCCATCCGAATCAAAATCTTGTTGATTGTCGATGCATTCAAGAATTGAGTCGGAAGGCCTTTCCGTCGTTGTAGAAGGTTCGATTTCGGGAGGGCAGAGAGCTTTAATTTCGTCAATACCAGAAATATTTGCTCCTTGTGCGAGAATAATTGTATCGACCAATAAAAAGTCACCACGGACCAAGTTGTCACCTTCGGCTGCAATTGCCTGCGCAAAAATATTTTAATAAACATGATTTGCAGACTTTAGACTAGTTATAAATTAGTAAAGAATAAAAAATAGGTATGTAGTATGTACAGATATTAAGAAATGACGTTTGCCTAATATTTAATACACAACTTGAAAATGGTAACAATTTTGTGAATCTTTCGGAAATCTGTTTTTAAATATTTGAATATTCTAATATATAATTTTTAAATCTGATCTTACGGCATAATGGTCTTCATCGTAATCGACGTTTAATTCCACTAAAGCTTCTCTCCAAGTAAAATTCGGAGCGTGAGGTAAATAATGAACTCTTTCAGGTAGACCCGGGTAGGCATATATTTGTTGACGCGTTGCATTTTCAATATGAGCATAATATTTGACGTAGATGTATGCCGGTTTTATGATGTCAAAATCCTGTCGATGCTTGTAAAATCTTTGAATGGGCTCCCATGCTCCGTCAGCATAAAAAATTCCTCTTCCATGAATATTTCCATTCAGGACTCCTGGTAATTCGGAACTGTCTTCGGCGTAGTTCACAAAGTGAGCTCCTCTCCAATCGTGCATCTCAAAATCTTCGAGGTCTCGAATGCAGTTAAGAATTTCTGGTTCTGGCTGCCCGACTGAATAACTGATGACACATAATAATACGAAGGAGGTTTCCAATTTCATGATTATTTAGTTGAATCCCGAAACTAAATTAAAAATACTTAGAAAAAGTAAATGCGAAACAACGGTCAAGTTTTGTTCAATTGGACTTCTTTTCTTATGCATCCTTTAAAAATTTTCATTTCTATTCTATCACTATATTGATGTATTGAAATATATTGATAACTCAAGTACCGATACGGAATTTAATGATGATAACGTTAGTAATGGATGTTTGTGTGGCAGTGATGGTCAAGTTACGTTTGTATGTATGTTGTAGTTCAATACTCAACTTTTATAATACTCTATGGAATGGGTATATAGTAGGTAGGTACTTAAAGCTGAAAGTGAAACATTGGGCTTTCCATCTAAACTGTCCATCCAAAATGTCCAAGTTAATTAACTTGTCTACGTAAAATAATAATTGGTTAATGTTTTTGCCCTTTAATTATGGAATATCATAAGTATGCATAAAACATTACACAAGATATAAGCTGTATAAGATGATATTTAGAATTTAAACGAAATCTACACTTCTAAACAGGCATGCACATATAAATATATCTTGAGTTGATAAATGCGAAGCCCTCGTTTTTATATAAATCACTATTTATTGCTTATTTAATTCACGGAAAGGTTATTTATAGGCAACCATACGGTTGAAATACTGGTACCCAGAGTTGCAGTTTTAAGCCTCATCGGTTTTAACCGGGTTTTATGCTTTTACTCCGGCAGTCTGTCTATAGGCTAGCCAATATAATGATCTAGGCTCTCTAGCTCCTAAATGAAGACAGCTATGGAAATGAGGTGACCACCATTCGAAAGAAAAAAATTGCAACAAAACAGGCTGTAAGAATGTTTTTTAGTTCCATTTCGAAAATTAAAAATCATCTAGACCGTTGGGCCATATTCGTGTTAGATTAGCCCTGTTCGTGGTGTTCAAACCTAAACGAAATGGGTATTTCGAAAACATTTTTTGACGAAGACCACAATTTTTAGCTTTTCAAAGCATCCTTTAGCGTCAATGAACAACCCAAATGAATACAATTACAGATAACTGCTAGTTTATCAATTGGCATGGCCATGGTCATCGCATAAATGTATTAGTCTCCCCATTGTGCCAATACAGATAAGGACATTACTCGAGTACACAAAGTAGGTTTACTTTTTATTTACATAAGTACGAATGCACTTACTTTTCCATGCACTTTACATTATTATTGCTCGTTAATGTACAATGGCTATGTGATGCAATATAAATGTTAAGGGCAGTCTACTGTTATGTAATTTACTGTTTTAGTATCTCAAGTACCACCAACAGAGACACGTACTTCTACACATATTTATATCCAGCAATCAATTATGCCCCAGCAACTTTTAATGGCATGCATGAGAAATCTGTGAATCTACATGAGAATTGTATGCATCTACATGATAGTCTTATTAGATATAAAATATTGAATGAACTAGGAAAAAGAAAAGTTCCTGAACTAATTTGTAATTACTCGCATGCAAAATAATGTGCACGCGTACATAGTACATAAAATTCTCCCGACTATTAAAATACAGGAAGGATAAAGAGGTCTTAAGTATTGCTATAATTGTAACATTGAAACCCAAATAATGGCCAATTATACAATATTATGTTACAAAATAAAAATATCATTCGTATCTATTCCAGGAAAATAAATAATGTAAATAGTAGTAGTTGAACTTGAGTATAAATACACATGTTCCTGCTCTATTTTGTCACTTGAGTAAAGCTATGCTCAATACTCAGAAACATCCAGTTGTTTCTCTAAGCATCTAAGCAGTTCCAAAAATCCTAACGTCTTATAATCTGGAAATTCGGTACAAATATTCTCTAAATATGAAAAAGGTTAAAGACTTTTCTATTGATTATCTGTTTTTATTGGGCTTTCTCGTATCGCATCGGAATTATATTACATTTACTCTGAAACAAAAAAAAATCATTTCGCCAAACTGATTATTCGATAGCCAAGGCGTGTGTACTGAACGGTGGTTTTGATACTTTATATGGTAACTACATGGCTATACATACAATTACCATAATATATTTTACAAATTGCTATTTTGAGTCAACAAAATTCCACGTATTGGGTAGATACTGACCTATAGGGGTCCCACGATATTATATTATGACCCCTTACTAGACAGCCCTCTGTATTGGGGGTCTAACTATTTTTTCGTGTTTGTTAAAAAACCGTTTGGACTACCATATATTTATTTATGTAGACTGATTTTTAATATTACTGCGCAGCATGTTCTACAATAATCTTTTCCATATTTATAACATTATTGATTTCATATTTTATTTAAATACCATTGTTGACTTAATTTGTCGAATAACTTTCAGCAATCGGTCATCCTGATCTTGTCTGTCATCTTTGCTGCTGCCTCTGCCCAATGGTTCACATCTGGCAGTAGATACTATTCAAGATACGACGGAAACTACTGGGGACGCAGATCTAGATATAATTACAACGATGATAGATATTATGATCGGTATGGACAAAGATACCCCAGCTATGGATACTACAATGACGGCTACTCATCAAGATATTCACTTGAACCAAAAGCGGAGTTCAGACACTACAGAAACTACGATCCTGATCCAGCACCTTATCAAGCACCTGCACCTCACTACCATTACCCTTCCAGCTACTATGGCTGGAGTTCTGGGTGAACAATTGCGTTGATGAAATGACCTAAAAAATTCCATCAACCTAGCAAACATTTAATTAATTGGTATACCTAGCTATATGTAAATAATAATATGTCTAATTAATATTGTTTTGTATAAAATAAAACATTTTTACAGTTTTTACAATGATTTTCATCGCTTACAATTTATAACTTGTTGAAAAGCATAATAGTGAACACTTATAATGTTGAAACATTATGTTATAATTGTTTGCCAATAATTTAGGAAAATTGAAAAAATAAAACACTTTTATCTGTGACAGTCAAGTGATCTGTCAAATATTGAGAAAATCATTTTTCTTGAATTGATAAGATCAGTGCAGTAATCTATAGCCAGCATGAGCAATGATAACTGTATGCCACTGTAGCATGCTAGTAAGTACCTATTATGTAATATGTTTTATCGTATGTGCAATCAGGTAAAAGAAACATCTTTGTGTATGTCACTATGCACTTAAAACGGTATTGATAATCTTCGATGCGCGTGACACCGAAAGATTCATTCAAGCATGGTATAACGGAACAATCTGCACGGATGAAGGATGTTCTGTCTAATATGACTCAACTAAGCCTATCTCTAAGGTACAATCTAGTTTACTTGTGTCTTTGCTACTGCTATTATACTAAGTGCATATCAATTCGTACCACCACAATGGGATGTAAATTGTAAAATTGCGATCGAATCCAATGGTCAGTTCCATTTGCATGTAGCCAGTCTAAAAATATTAAGTACATCAAGCGATAAGTTTCTATCGATTAGTAGAGGATAAATTGTATTGGGCTTCCGTCAACTTACACAGAAGACAATAATATTTTTGCTTCCGTTGTCCGTGCGTTTAAATAATAAACAGGAAAATTCTTTTTCTGTGCAGTCAAGAAAAGTCTTTTCTTGGGACGTGATTAGTTGATCCAACTTGTTCTTTACGGATTTGCAGAACTACTATACCAACATGAAGGTAAATATCTATCATACAGATAAATGAAGAACGGAATTGGCGTAATTTTAATCGAAAAATTCTTTTTTAATTTAGAAAACATTTCTCGGCAACCAAGGAAAGGCCTTTAAAGACGAAACATTTTCATGTTTACGAGGTCGGACATTGTGCCTCATTTTATTTATTCTGGTCCTGGGCTACATTGTGTTTAGCATTGGAAGAAGTAATAAAACCAAACACTCTGAAGTTTCTAAACCTGCGGTTTGTGAGCACGAGCAGTCTCTAGTTCCTATTGTAGATCCATACGACATTAAAGAGTATAACCAGTCGGACCCGAGATTACTGAACTACTTGAGAGCTCGTCATTTAATGCCACCTTCAAAATTTGCATACAATTTCAACGAGGCTCGCTACGATCCGGGAGGGGATATTAATGTTATTGCTAGACTTAAGAAGATTTTTAAAGGCAAGGTTAGCCAACTTCATATTACGTTCATTAATCATATTATAGTGTGTTTTCGTTAATAATCCGTTTTCAGCCGTTTTGAAAATATAAATCTACTAAGTATACGTTGAATTATTGTATTTCAGACCGGGGGATTTTTCCTGGAAGTCGGAGCATTTGATGGTGTCGGTTCCAATACCCTGTTTTTTGAGAT
The DNA here is from genome assembly GCA_019776445.1 of Tomocerus maximus. Taxonomy (NCBI): domain Eukaryota; kingdom Metazoa; phylum Arthropoda; class Collembola; order Entomobryomorpha; family Tomoceridae; genus Tomocerus; species Tomocerus maximus. Next base: position 9,060 of record JABASH010003020.1, on the reverse strand, counting down.
GGTGTTAAATTGGTCGGGTCTTTTGATCGAATGCCATCCTACACTCATTCCGGAATTGAAAAGGGCTCACAGAAAAGCGTACATTGCTGATGTCTGCATTTCAACTACCGACCGGCCATCAATGGTTCTTGGACATTTATCAATTTATTTTAATTTTTAACATTTTGTTTCTGAAAGCAAAAAGAAAATGATTTTGATCCAAATCAAAATTATTATTTATTCATGCTAATTTAATTATTCCATTTATATTACAGACAGAAATTATATCAGCTAAAGGAGATTTCAACCAATTCCCAGGATCTAGTTCGTTACGTGATGACAATTTCTTCAAGAGGATCAAAACACCTACACAAAGATTTGAAGTGCCAACCGTGCCATTATTTTCCATTCTTGCTGCACTTCAAATAAAAGTTGTGGACTTTGTCATTTTGGACGTTCAGGGTATTGAGTTGAGAGTTTTGAAGAACTTTCCATTTAAATCTGTCTTAGTCAAAGTAAGTACTGTAGTAATGTAGATATTTTAAAGCATTCTTTATTTTATCTAGCTATATTGATACAAATACAATTGAACAATAATTTAAAAATTATTTATCGAATTAATTATCTAGGTTTGGGTGGTGGAGCACACTGAGCATACTGCTGACGAGAAAATTCAGATTGTGGAAATAATGGTTAGAAATGGCTACAAGAACCACGAAGATCTTGGTGGAGATTATTTATTCGTTCATGATTCAGTTTAAAATTATGATTTGCTATTTTAAAGGAATATGTCATCTTTAGCAATTGGTATTTGAATTCAAAATGTTGCATCCAACACTAATTTGTGAAACAAAATTGTCAATATGGAATTGACACCTTCTTTTGAATATGTGATTAGCTGTAATGTTGATTTTGTTATATATTATTATACCTCGTGAATAGTCGATCATCAGGTCATGAATCATGAATAGTGTACCGATTGCAGCTTGCAATGCAACGGTCGGTATAAAATTTGATTCGACAAAAGGCGAATTATATCAACTGATGTACCATAGAGTAATAGATACTAATTAAAATCATATCGATAGTAGTTATGTTGAAACTGTTGAAAGCACATACATCTGTAATGTAATTGTACGGCAACAAGAATAATTATGCAACGAGATTCACAAACAGTGAAGATATGTATATAGTAGTTCGTGGTTTTGCAAATGCAAATATAATTTTACTCTGTTATGCCTGTGTGTGTTCACACCAATATTGTCCTGTACTTATGTAGGTAATATAAAAACTCTGGACAAAAACAAACATGCACTTCATATTATAGATATTATGGGGATTGAAGGTCAAATCTTAAATCCAATCCTACTTATAGTACATACACATTGGTAGTAAAGTGTAAAGTGCAATGTACAAGTGCATTAAATTGTAAAATACGGACTTCAGTCAGTGCAGGTATACTCATAATAATATTATAAATCTGAATTCAATGAGATTGCANTGCAGAAAACTTGGCCACTCAGGAGGGATACTGACGGGAGAACCCCAAAACATATTTTGTAGAATAAAGTTTCAATTTTTCTATACTTTATTTTATGTCAGTAAGAATTTTGTACTATTTATCGACTTTATAAATGAAACCTAAACGTGTAATTGTAATTGCATAAAGCACTTTGTCATTTACCTTCGTGGATACGACACTGGCGACAATGATAATTATATCGCTTTTGCCAATCTCAATAAATTTGGTTTGTTATCATTTATACAAAAGTGTCGAAAAATCAATTTTACATAGTAGAATCAAATATTGCATTCACTTCACAAAGTTGAGATCATTTGGACAAAAAACAGACTAATGGCTCTTACAATTTCATTTTCAGGAAAACGGGTGCTAGTCACTGGTGGTGGAAAAGGCAAGTAAATAAAACTATAATAATCGTTTATGACGGTATATTTTATTAATTTAATTTTTCCAAAACAATTTCCTTGAAAAGCTTGCTTTTAAAAATTGATACATACGCGTCAATTTTTAGAAACAATTTACTCTCTTTTACATTTGGCATAACTCCTATTTTGCATAATTTATTAACTAGTATCTTTAATTTAAGAAATTGCATCGAAAATATTTTTTGTACATGAACCAACATTTGAAACCAGATAATTAGTGATATAGCATGATAAACATTTAAAAGTCACGATAAATACAGATACAGATAGCAAAAGGCGGAATTAACAGTTATTATGTATTTACTTGAACTAATTACTAATTAAACTAATTATAATAAATTTAATTTCCAACAGCAAATAATTAATTATGCTCCCAATGCAGGAATTGGTCATTGTATAATTGAAAAGTTATACAAGGATGACGCAGTTGTATTCGTAATTGACAGGGACGAGTCTTTAGTTGCAAAACTAAAAGAAGACTTCCCCAAGATCACAGCAGTTTGTTTGGATGTATCGGACTGGTCAGAAACGGCAAAAGTGGTCGAGTCCTTCGGCCCATTACATCATTTGGTCAACAACGCAGGGTCTGGAGGGTTTGGCCAGTCTTTTGGCGATATCACAGAAGAGGCCGTTGATAAGTACGCTCCCCCAATTTCAAACTAATTTTATGATTGAATATAATTTATTACTTCAAAATACAAATATCAGATATACATACTAATATATTTGCACATTTAACGTGAATACTTTTTGCGTAGAACCTTTGCCATCAATTACAAATCAATCGTGAATATAAGTCAAACTGTGACAAAGGGGATGATTGCACATGAGATTTCTGGGACAGTAGTCAATGTGTCGAGTCTTGTAAGATAAAAGCGCACCAAATAATAATAAGTTATACTTTTAAATACAATACTCATTTATCTTAAATTATTTTTCAATTTCTAGGCATCTAGATTTGCATTGCCCAGAGGAACCGTCTACAGTTCTACGAAAGCAGCCTTGGTAATGCTAACAAAGTGCATGGCTAATGACCTGGGTCAGAAAAACATTCGGGTAAATTGCGTGTGTCCCTCGTATGTCAATACGGACATGATGAAACTGACCCCAGATGAATCAGCCCGTGAAGCCATTGGTCGTTGTGCTATCCAGAGAGCCGTGGAACCCGAAGAAGTTGCGGATTTAATTCTTTATCTACTAAGTTCCAAGTCTGCAATGATAACTGGTGAACAGGTCTTCATTGATGGGGGCTATTCAATTCACTAAAAAATAAACACTTGTAAGATTATCGGTCATACTTACGCACGTACCTATCTGTTATTTTTTGGGGAATAAAAATATGGCGATTCTGAAGTATAATAATTTTGTTTTCCACTTATATTGAAATTGAGTAGGGAAATGAATCATTTCATGGTATGATTTTATCTGCAAAGGCTGACAAAACACTATTTCATGGCAGTAATGCATTTTATTTTTAATACATGCATTTATCATTATTACTATATGATTACAATTTTGATACAAGCACAATAATAATTTATTTTATGATATTGGCACTATATGAAGTAAATTGTTTCAGTAAAGCATAATGGATTGAAGCATCAAGTCGATGTACACGCAGGACTGTACATAGTTTAAAAATAAGTAGTAATTAATTGACAATAAAAGATGTTATCAAAAGATAACGTCAACAATAATGTCAACTAAAATTGTATGCTCAATTCACTTGAAGTTTCTCTCCCAGCACAGTGATAATGATGTGTATCATGCATGGTATATAGGTAGTCGTAGTCGTATTACCTACTAGGCAAACATAATAAGGTATGAATGGGTTATTATTATGACTTATGACATTATAATATAAATATGATACAGATACCACACTAGTAATATTATCATTACTACATAATTAAGCCCTCTGCAAGGGATAGATTCCCCAAGCAAACCAAGGCAACTCTCCGACAGATTTCCCCAGCAACTCCTAAAAATATTTCCCAGACAATCATCAAATTGGTTGCCAAATCAACCCTCAAATAAATTGCCTAAATAATCCTGCAATGGATTGCCCAGATAACCCTCCAATATATTGCTCAGTCAAATAGATTGTTCAGGCAATCCTCAAATAGATAGTCCAGAAGATCCCCAATAAATTACCAGGCAATTATTCCTTGCGTAATCGTCGATAATCAGTTGAAAAGTGCAGTAATTCAGTTGACAAACGTTCAGTTAATTTACCCCATATCAGTTGTCTTCCGATATTACCGGCCTCTTGGAGTAAGCTTGTCAATATAAGCCATTTACTATTTTTCTACGAAGAATCTATTTCAAGATATTTTACAATCCATACACAACCCATACAGCCCTGTGTCATTTTATTAAATGGGAATAATAGTCCACTCAGCAGTTCATCTTTAAGTACACGCTCACACGTCACAATCAACAACTTGGTCGTTCTAGCCTTAGTGGCTGGTCTCGGCCTGTCTGCTTCAATCTCTTTTGTCACCCTTTTCTTGGAGGTCAAAGGCTATATAGCATATATCTCGACGTCAGTTTTGTCCCATGAATAGGATTGCCAATTAGAACTATAACAACTTTCCTAGGAGGAGTTTGTCTCAAGTTATTCTAGGGCTGGATGGACGGGAACAGTATGCTAGGGTTTTATAATATACTGATTGATATCAGTATTATTTTTGCAGTTGGAGTTGGTTTAATCTTACTCGTTTGCCAAACTCGGGCATTCACACACTTGTAATTGCTGAAAGAAGACTGATGGCTCTTACGATTTCATTTTCAGGGAAACGGGTGCTGGTCACCGGAGGCGGAAAAGGCAAGTAAAATTTTATGCCACCTGAATATAGATTTTTAAAAATACATTTTCATATTTAACATTTTTTCATGACTATGAGCTAATCCTTCACAGGTTGAAAATTATGAATTCTTGGTGTAGGGAGAGTGAAACGGAAAAGTGTCTAATTTCCAGGAACGTTAATTAATTGTCTTTCAATTCAGGAATAGGCCGTAGTCTAATTGCGAAATTGTACAAGGACGATGCTGTTGTCTTCACAATTGACAGGGACGAGTCTCTAGTCGCAAAACTGAAGGAAGATTTCCCCAAGATCACAGCAGTTTGCGTAGATGTTGCTGACTGGTCAGAAACGGCAAAAGTGATCGAGTCTTTCGGTCCTTTGCACCACTTGGTCAATAATGCTGGCATTGGAGGATTTGGACAATCATTTGGAGACATCACCGAAGAGGCCGTTGATAAGTAAGCATTCAAAGTTGGTTTATGTTGTGATACACTAACCAAGAAACTCTTAAACAATTATGAATTATTTACACAGAACTTTCGCAATCAATTACAAATCCATCATAAACATTAGTCAGACTGTTACAAAGGGGATGATTGCAAATAACATTTCGGGGACTGTAGTTAATCTTGCAAGTCTCGCATCGAGATTTGCGTTGCCGACCGGCACTGTGTACAGTTCGACGAAAGCAGCCTTGGTGATGCTGACTAAATGCATGGCATTTGACCTGGGTCAGAAAAACATCCGGGTCAATTGCGTGTGTCCCACGTATGTCAATACGGATATGATGAGACAGGCGGATGATGACATTTCCGGAGCAGCCATTGCTCGAGGAGTTATCCAGAGAGCGGTGGAACCCGAAGAAGTCGCCGACTTAATTCTGTATCTTCTAAGCTCCAAGTCTGCGATGGTAACTGGTGAGCAGGTCTTCATCGACGGCGGCTATTCACTTCACTAAAATCTGTAGCATTTGAAAACAACCTTTTCGGTCATGTATAAAATTTTATTAAAGATAAAAACGATTCGTGATCCTGAATGATAAAGGTGACCACAAAATTATTGTCAAATATCTGAAGAGCATTATTCCGTGGCCTATAAACCGAATTTCCATCACTTGTTTGCATGCTAATATTATAGAATCATAAAACGACGTATTATTTTTCCACGGAATTCAACGGGAATGCAAAATATCGTGCACTGTGCACTAGCTGGCATTTGTTTCATCGCTTTTGTCAAAATGAGCCTTAGTAAGGTAACGTATGACAACAATAGCCAAGATAATTACAATGTATTATTATAGCAAGTATCTTGGAAGTTTTCTCCTACATTTCGCTTCGCATAATCGCATTGATCGCTGATGAATCTTTCCACTTCTCCCTTATCTTCCCAATTTGTAATATTCGTGTTTATTACCTACTCATTTTAATCAATTTTTATACTAAATAAATCTACTCCATTGATTTACTATTATTAAACGTATCCGAATCAGCTGAATTCATCAAAGTTCGAAAGTCGAAATGGCGACAACCGCGACGGCAACACTGGATATTCCAATGGAAATGGCGTATGAAAATAACTTTGCATCTGCTTCGAAAATAAAAATTGTCCTTTCTTCGGACCATACACTCCGGAAGTCAAGTTTGAAACCAAAACTATATCCCAATGAAGAGGAATATAACCGAGAGGACAGAGAACTGGCAAAATCAGTCCGATGGAAAGAAGGAACTGACTTGGAAGATGTCATGTTGATTCCACCCAGGGTAAATAGTGTAGAAGAGTGCCAGGAGATTCCTGCGGAAGAAATACTCGAGAATCAGCCTTTGATGAGAGAAAGCAGTAGTCTGGATTTGCATAATTTTCAAAGTTTGAAAGCAGATTCCTTTACAACCCCGCCTCCTCATTCTGAATCCCGTACCTTCAGAGATGTTTCTGTGGAATTAATTTTTGGGAATAAAACTGTAAACCAAAGATCAGGTATTCAAGCCCAGTCTGAAAAGATTGACAGGAAAGCAGAAATTGAATCCACTGAAAGTGTTCATCACAGACCATTTGCTGAATTATTAAAAGCACTATCCGCTTCTGGAACACTTAGTGAAGGAAGTTCTGATGACGCTCCAGGACCACCACCGGTGAGTGACGAAATTAGTTTAAATGATGAGAGAATTAAAAATAATGAAATAATTTTGTCTTTACAGGCGACAAGAACCACGGCATCGTCTAAACGTCCTTTCACTAAGCCTACAATTCGGTATACCGTGCCACCATTTGAATACGATGTGGAAATGGCCACCCTTTTAAAGAAACAGGAGAGTTTCTGCAGTTTGGAGACTGATTACTTAAACCGTGCCAATGAAAATGCGCCCAGAGGAAAGTTTTACGTGATTTACACAGAAGATACGGATTACAACTTTCTTTGTTTGGACGAGTTATTCAAGGAAGTGTCACGGTCAATTAGATTTGGTACGAGAATGCCGTCTGAGAAAACTACAGGAAGTATGATCGATGATCTTCAGACAGAATTCAAACCGGCAGTTGTCGATGCACCTTTAGGCTTTAACCCTGCAAAAGAAGAAGACTGGATGGACCTAGGACTAGAGTTGTCGATGCTAAAGTACAAGAAAATGAAAGATGTTTCTTCGGTATTCCCGTTGACAGAATTGAAATTCAAGGAGCTGATCTTAACGGGAGATGAGATCGGACCGCTGGAGAACTACATGCTTGTAAGCGAAGATAATCTGATAGACAAGGGGAACTCGGCACTGGGTGACATCATTCCCTCTCCTATGCAAATCCATCAAAAATACGTCATTCCGAATCCTCTGGGTGACCCGGCGACTAAATTGAAGGTTCTCACTGGAAGTCCGTTTAGATTTCCTAAGTTGGTTGTTCCGAGCCGCATGCCCCATCCCGAAGTAGCTCGATGTCGGGAGAAAAATGTTCACTTCGTCTTGGACAAAAGATCCCAGTCACCTCCCCCATCCCCTGCGCCGGAAGAAAATCCTGTTGTCAAAAGCCAGGTTGAAGTTGAGACGATTTATTCAAAACCAAACATTGTCATCCCTCCCCCAAGGGGAAGTGATGCGAGTCTTCCGAAAGTGCGTCGTCATATGTTGTCCAGGTGCCGGGCAAAGATGAATATCAACGTCAGTCCCGATACAACCTCTTCGGAATTTACGGACGACAACACACCAATTAGCATCAATTCTAAAGAACGGAAACAAATAGTAACTCCGCTACCGAAATATCGACCTAGTGCTGGGGACTTCTCCACTTTTGTCAAATCTTCCCACTGGCACCCTACTCCTCAACTGATCACTAAACAGACGAAAATGAGTCTTTTCAAGCAGATACTCACGGAGGAGGAAGTCATTGCAAACACTTACGCTCTGGTAGAACCCGTTATTTAAAAATAACCCTGATCATTAAAATTCACTCAAACAATTCTGGTGACGTATTTATTTCAGAATTCGAAGCATCTGTCTCGGCGACCGGTCCTCACAGTCCCATCCAATCTGTATACAGATTTGCAAGAACACAGTAACACGATTGTTTTGACCCGAGATGACGTTTTGGAACTCCTTGAACGAGAAAAGGAAGTTCCTAAATATTTTACAAGCTCACTTGCTCCTGGTATCTACGTTCCTTGCGCTCCGTTTCGCAATCCGCCTCGCAATAAAGCGATGCCTCAGTGCAAACACCGTCAGGAATTGACTCTTCCCGAATTGAAGGAACGGCGATATCTGCAATCATCTTCTCGGTAAAGCAATTGATTTTAAATGTTACTTATTTTTTGCCTTATATTTACGTAATTACGTTAGTATTTGCCATTTTGATAATCGTTTGGTATATTTGAGTTTATAAAAGTTTGAACGTTATGAAACCTTGTTTTATTTTACATTTACAGCATTATGAAGTCATTACTTCGAAAATGACGTCTTTTGATACCTACCTCTGACAACGGCCAACACTGAAAATATAAAACAATTTACTATTATTGTGCTATATTAATCAAAAATTCTAAATTTTATGTATCTATTAAGTCGTTTAACCCGGATTTTTTGCTATAATGAATCTGTTGATGCACGCATTATTTTCGGAGAAACAAAGTAATATTGAATTGAATGAAAATGTACACTAGGAACCAAAAATGTAATTTATTCAGTAAACTGATGAACAAAAACCATTTTGCTAATTAAAGCAGCATTTCAATGCATACCAGGCTTACAGAAGACCACTAAAATGTAATTATTATTCCACATCATGAACGGTTAGCAATAAAATGAAATGACATTCCAAACGAAGTGTGCGTATGAAAGAAGAAATGAAT
>JABASH010003019.1:0-17924 GCA_019776445.1 Tomocerus maximus | reverse complement strand
CATGGGAGGAAGAGCGGTGCAATCTTCCGAGAACGCACTGATTCAGTACCGTGGTGTCTGATGGGCCCGAATTGACTATAAAGCTGAACTTTACTTTACTTTACTTTACTTTACGTGCATAATATGACATGACATGGAACTGAACAACAGTGCAGGAGGTGAGTCTCCCAATAATATTGTTTAATTTTCAACAGTAAACTCTCCATGCATTAATAATACAGCTAAACTACATAGTTTGCTTAGGGTTCGTTTCGTTCATTTGATTGGGTAGTGTTGTTGGTTGCTTGCAGTTAGAATGTTATAGGAAGACCTGCCTGCCCTTTGTGCACTAACACCGGATGTATCAATATACAGGATGGCTCACAACTCAGACATTTTTCTCGTATTCCATACTTCATAAAGCAGGAGGACTTCATCACGCTATAATCAGAATATACTAAGTACCTACTTCGTATATTTAGGTATATTTAGTACCCTACACTCAAATGGATACATGTGCACTGAATTCCCCGATTTTGTCCTAGTCATCCATTTCCGGTCGCTGAGCTTTTCTAAGCCACACACATGTGTACCGCATTATGTGATCGATATAATAATATAGCGAAGTATATCTAGTGAAGGGCACGGGACAATTTGTACTTCTGTACTTATATGAAAATGATTTTTATAGAATACAAATACTTAATACCTACAACAACAATCTCAAAGGCCTGGAAATATTATGATTAACTAACCTTAACTAACATAAATATTTGTTATATTTAGATATCATATGGTATGTAAAATTTTGAGTTTACACTTTTTGTAAATAAAGCACTTGGTAACATATTACTCACAAAAAAGTTTGGAGGGACAAATTCACTATTTTAGGATATAAATAAAATCATATGCTGCGTAGCAGATATAATCCATTTTATCATAAGTATTTAATATTTTTAATGAATAGAACATTTCCACGGTGACCTTTTTGGCAGAGTGAGTAGAAAATATTATGTATTATGTTTATAACAAGTAATAACTTTCAAATTAATGCGAGTCTAAACGAATCGCTTATATAGTAAGGTACGAAGAACGACGCCAAAAACCATAATTGGCAAAATAGCTAAATAAGTCACTACCATGACTCATTTTTGATCTGCTGGATATTTTATCTTTCTGCATCAAAGCTAAATGTTATCAAACTGATCATAGAGTCACATTATCTACCCAATGTTAATAAAAGCCGAATTTATCTCACATCCACTATACCGCATCGGTCGGAGTATAATAAGACTGGATACTCAAAAGGAGTCTCAAATTATTTAGAGGCGTTACGTGATTTTTAACCGCAAGATGAAGGTATCTAACCCGGCTTATTTTTGTGCCATTTATATACAGAGATATATCCCCGATACAAATCGCTAAAATTCCTTCCTAAAGAAAATAGTGAACGCGGGCTACTTCATCTATTTACAGACAGCAAAAATGAGGAAGTACATGGAAAAGACCCTGTATTTTTAATTAGGCAGACATACCTGCAGAAAAGTAATAGATTAAACAGTACTGTAGACGTATCATTCAATAAGTAAATAACATTAAGTTAGCAGTTATTAGTAGTTAATTGCCTCGACTCAAGAAGTTGAGTGCATTGCATACATTTCTGGGATATTATTTGTGTTCTTATATAATATAGTTGGTACAAGTGTACTTTCATCTTTACTACTTTCCATGCCGTTGCACTGCAGCATGATTATGGCAGTCTCACGTCTTAACAGTCCAGACTTGCAGTAACTAAGGCTAATGCACAGCCAATGTAGAATTGTGGTATTAGCTGGCGCTATAATAACTATAGTTACTTTACTACTACAAAAAGAATACGCGTTAAGTAAAAATAAAGCCCACGGATGGATGCCCCGCTTAACTGATGCAACGTTAGTTATCTATCCGTCTGTGGTTGAACAATGTATTAGAGTGCACATGTTGAAAAAACATTATCAAGTTGGGTATTAGGACATAATTCTGGGCATCTCATTGTTCTGATCTCATGGTAAGCTCTATAGATGCATTGTTGGAGGAGGGAAGAGCAAGTTTGTATTTGAGTATCTGTCGTGGAGGATGAGTCATGCTGATCATACACACAGATAGATACAAGATATAACGTACAACGCTTCAGAATGAGCGAAATGTGCTCATAACTCGTACTGTGCAAGTAATACGCCAATATTAGCACATAACATATCCTTCAATGTGGAGTATTACAAATAATATATGCTAAGTACTGACAAGTAGGTAGTGCATTGTAGTATAGCTGCACAATTGGGTACTATGCAAAAAAATATTGGCATGCTCAAAGCAAGGCCACGTTATGTAAAACTCTTGTGAGAAAGCGAGAACTCAATACACTAATTGTATCATCGTCTGTTTAAACAATATTTTTAGCATAATATTCATCTTGATTCGCAGACGAAGCGGTTTTCTATTTCTTTTCATACTGGAGGAGGCAGTTGTATACATAAGATTACGATTATCAATGGAAAAATGAGAAACAAATATGGTTCAGATGAAACATGCAAAAATACTAGAGACATTTCTAGAGATGGAAAATAGTAATAAAAAATGCGATAACGACAATTCGTCGACCGTTTAGCTGGGTCAATATTCACACGGTCACATCACGAGCTCGCCTAGAAAATGCCCTACGCCATGATGTTTGTGTCATGTCAGTTAGTCATAACAAACTTAGTTAACAACCGTTTCAAAGTGCCAACTGATGCAAGCACGGAGTAAAAGTAATGTTTATTTACAATGTCAATACTATTTATACACATTGTAAAATATAACGAGTTTGCCAACTACCAATAAAAATTTAAACTTTTGTCGGCTTGTTGCATCTAACACTGATCCCTTTGTAAATCAAGACAGAAATGGAATTATTAAAGCAGTTAAGCTTAAAATAGGCATCTTGAAGTATAAATACGTAGGGCTGAACGCTAAATTAATTCCAACATATTTCGATTTACAACTGCACGCAGTTAAATGAAAGCATCTTAAGAAAAAGGAAAAGTAAAACCGAGCTAACTACGGATGTACATACCTTATGTCAATGATAGGTCCATTTTCTGACTGTTGTGAGGTAGAATTTATATGGTTAATGCTTGCAGAGTGTGGACTGTTAAATGTAATGTCGATATCATCATCAATCGTTTTGGTAGCACACAATCTATTTTCCAGTCTAATAGTTTGCGTTGATGTTATAAGTTCTCCTGTGATTTCTGATGGAATGGCAAGCTCAGTAAGTGAGTCGGGTTCCGTGTCCGAATCTGCAGAGTACCAATGTTCTTCGGGGGCTAAAATAAAATAAATGGAGAGTTAGTCAACTAGTCAAACACTAATTTCACGATTTAAATATTTTGAATCGTTAAATATTTTATCACTATTTCACTTACAATCAATGATAAGCTCAGACATTTCAGAATGATCACATAAAGTAGTCATATTTACATGTATACAATATTAGGATATGGGATAACACTATATTTACGCACCAGGTAGACCATCAGATTAATTAAGTGCTAGTAAGATATGGTCAAGAGACTTCTCACATTATTCCTAATAACCAACTCTTAAACTGCTTAGCTACTTAACTTGTGAATAATAATGGCCGCTATGAAGGAATGGTCTAAAAATAGGGTGACACTTGCTCTATGGATAGTTGGCTAGAGATTGGCAATTTAGGCACATTTTAGTAAAAGGAACAAATCGATAAGATAAATGGAAAGCAGAACAAAAGGATGGGTCTCGTCTCGTCGGAGTGATCAGATGAACTGATTGCATTACTGGAGTGGAGACCCTATAGAGAGGATCACAATGTGTGTGGCACGACTAAGTGCAATTTAGCGAACAACCGATTTGTAAGTAGATTGCATTATTATGGCCTGTACTACAGTGAAGCCTTCAAGGTTATGAAAAAGAAAAAAGGATCGCAAGCACAGCATTTATTGCAAGCCGAATGTTTTGTACGACAGTGAAGAACTAGTCGCACACATCATGTTTAATGTATGAGAACTTGACTTGAAGACATGCACACATGACACACTGAATACAACACAGCCGACCTCCTTAGTACATGTCTTTATTCGAATACTACTTGATAAAGGCAGAGGCAAGGTAGCTGTGCAACCTCGACAAACCCGGTTGACCCGATTCCCCCTAACTCACTCGTCAGCCGAAACATGAGCCAGAATAATAGCAAGTAACTGTCCAGAATTATGCATGTACTTACTGTTACCCGCAAAACCCTTCCCAGGTGAACTAAGTAAGCCTATCAAAACGCAAACTTGAAAAGTGAATTACCCCTTAACTTATACCATCATGGATTTATATTCAGCAAACGTAACGTAGCATGGGATCCGCCCGTACTCTAGTATTTATGTAATATTTTTGCAAGTAATTCACTTTGCAGGGATATCGCAAATAATGGCATAGTAATCGAATAGAAACTACTTATTAGTGCATACTAACCGCAGAAGCAGTACATACAATATCAGGGACGTTATAACTCTACACCTTAATGTAGTACACAAATACTGCACAACTACCTACGGGATTGTTTGGTGCAAAAATATTGCTCAGCATAGCATGAGTATTGGTCATAGAATAGGAATTACAAATGCTAAATATATTTATGACAGAACTGGAATGTAAACAAAAAGAAGGAAAGGATAATCAATTTGTGGCAGATAGCAAAGGTCATTTACAACAAGCCTCACGCAATTTGCCAATTTGTTTAATTCTGATAGCATTACTAATATAATTGATTATCATTGAAACATTAGTATTTACTGATAGACACTTTCTATTAGTGTTGAAACACGAAAAACAGAATCCTACGACTAAAAATATACTTTAATGTGGATTTTTTAATAAAAAAATCGATATCCGGTGAAAGGAAATATTAAATGGGTTCATTGTAAACAGAAATGGGAAAGAAGGTTTGGAGAGGAAGATGGGTAGGACGAAGGATAATCGGAGAGCGGATGTCGTATAGTTACAATGCCATTAATGTAAGAATCTCTGAGTAGATCTGTATTAACCACCTGTTGCTCGGAGTTCATCCATGGAAGAAGAACGAGGCTTCGTGGCTGCACCCACAATGGGTAGCTGAGCAGTAATAATTTTGTTTTCGTCCATACATTGGCTACCAAACTGCTTTGGAAACTCCTGATGTGATGTGGATTGTGGGAGGGCGGTTGTCGACAACGTTGCTGGCTGTGAACTGCGGTTCAAACGACTACACTCCGGAGGGATTTCCAGTTTCTTACTTTTATCTGTGAGAAGAAATAAAAAGATATCATCCAATTGTACAATAATACCCCATTCCATATAGCTTACAATTCCCTACTACTACACAACCTATAACCATTTATTGAACACTTATATCTGATAACATAACACTGCAGTTACTATTTTGTATGTATTCAAACGAGTTGAACAGATAATAATAAATATCTGTATTTTTACTCAGTCGTAAATATGTTTGAATGAAAATCAATTGTTTTATAGTGAATTGATTGATAGCAGAAGTTGTATAGAGAGAGTAATGAAATGGCACAATTGCAGTGCCATACCTCACGATAAGATTATTTATTTACCTTTCATGTCAATTTAATCATTCTGCTAATTTTTTATCAATAGAGAAACAAACCAATTGCCATTTTATTCTCCGTGATTACTTTTATTGACGGAACTATTGTCTATTAAGTCACGTTCTCTCCTGGAAATCAATTTCAGAGTTTTATGCTAATGAATAGCAATGGTATACTTTTGCTCACTTGTTTCATGTTAAATGGTATTTCCGAATAAATACAAATAACACTCCTTTAGAAATGACAAATAGTTTTCTGGTATTTTCAACTTAAGAAACTTTAATTTATTATGCATAAAGGAAAAAACTGAGGATTCTAAAGAATAAAAACCTTCTATGGCAGTTAATGATAAGTTAAGATGGTCTCGCAGTGTTTCTACTAGCAAATCCCAATTATTATACTAATTAATGCATAAATAAGTCACTAGTAGATAGGTAAACGTGTTTGAATGGGAATTATCACGAAAGTCAACTCCTTTTTACTAATTTCCTATTCAAATTGGAAGTTAACATTGAATTGAGACAAGTTGACATTGATTGAAAAATACATGGGACAATAAATATAAGTAGAAATACTTTTGTGTGATGACTGTGATGTGTTTTGTTGTGTGTTCTGATGCCAATTGATGTTGACTAATGGTTTGGGTTTTTAGTCGAGAGTGTAGATGCTATGTATCATACAGAAATGTAGCACAGACTAACACACAGAGAAGACAAAAATTTTGATTACGTTTGTAACGAATTTTAACCTTGACTTTCGTTTAGCGAGCCAAACAAAACATTATGAGAGTGCGATGCCAGATCTTGTGTAACGTTCGGATCTCCTTTGCCCAACTTTTCACTTTCATTTAATAAGAAACGTTGACCAATTTGCAAAAAGTTTGTAGGATCACTTATTTCGTTTCGTTCGCAAATTACCGAGTCTAATAATAGTGACTAATGAAAAAAGTCGATAACTATGTATCCATGTAACATTTTCGTAGGGTGTAAAAAAAGAGTGGAACTAATACTGTGTGTGTGGGCAGTAAGTTAAAGTATGTAATGGATTGCGTAACAGAAAATTAAACGAAGCACCGCTACTAATGTGTGTAGATAGGATTGAATTTCATGTCGCTAATGAAGAACGAGGCTATAGAGGAGTCCAGCCAGGTCACTTAATAATTCTTTACTCACACACACATGCACTCTGAAAAGTTGACAACCAAAGTTCAGTAATAAGTCACACTTTTATTGCGTACTCCGTAGTAGTTGTGTATTTAGGTAGTGAGAATTGAGGAATCCTACTAAAAACAGAGCACACAAGTCAGAACTTATTAAATTATCAAAAGCTAATAGAGAGACACGGTATATGAGTTGAATATTGTCTCAGAAGAGCTAAAGAGTGTAAATGTGGCTAGGTAATAGATAGATGGTTATCTCAGAGTGGAGCTTATACGTAGTAATTGAACAAAAGAGGGATATTCTAGAAAGACGAAGGAAGGATGAGGCAAAGACAAGAAATAATCCACCCCTTGTCTTCCATCCAATTGTACTGACTGAGTCAACTGCAGAAAATACATTACTCCAGGCACTATTTCAGTCAGTTTGGCTGGATATTCATGTCTGACGATCCTCTGCTCTGTTCCTCAGAAACTGACTACATAGACGTTCCTCTTACTCAACACTCCCTAGCTTTTCTTACACATCCTCTATACAATCTTCTTATACTTATGTAGTTGCTTACCTACATCCCAATAATCTCTGCCAGTGTCTAAAGGTATACCATGCACACTAGTTACTGCATTTATTAGCGTTAGAAAGTAAGTTAACTACTTTATATGTAACACACAGCCAGTCTACAACCTTTGAGTCTTTGTAAATGCAGAGTCTTTAACTAATGTAAGTAAGTAGAAATATCCTACTCTGCCATTGTACAAAGGGGGTTATATAACATTTTGTCATGTTGGTTAGAAAGGCCACATCTTGTATGCATGCAGCGTAGTATAATAAAACCAGTATGTATAATAGATATTTTATTTAGGCATACATTCATGTGTGTTTTCTTATACTGTGAGATTATCTTTTATATATGTACATAGTTACTCACTTACTATGCGTGAGTAATGATAAGTATATTATTATACAAGTGATCCTATGGAGTCAGGCAAGGGATTTTTATACCGAGAGAGAGATACTATCATGTTACGTAGGAACTTGGGTTCGGTCTCTGATGTAGTTCTAAGTATATAATATAATTCTATAGTAGAAGTAACCCAATGCTAACCATTTTTTGGACTTTATACTTTTACTCCTTATTATTGTTTAAAAAAACTCATGCCCATCACACCGTCATAGAGCCATGGCATATCAACATTTATCATACTATACCTACTCAACAAGTCATAGAACACTTCTAGCACAAGAACAGGATAGAAAATAAACCATTTGGTTGCTTTTGCTGAGGGCTTATTGCTTTTCCTTCACTCACGGACAATGAACAGTACAAATCTTGTAAAATAATAAAATATTACTTAATGTACACCGTACAATTTCTCAGAACAACCGGGCTAACTAAAATTTACTTGCCAAAAACCACCAAATTGCTAATTACTATCAAAATTTAGGCAAAAGTTGCCCGTAATAAAGAACTTTGTATATTTACATAAAAAAATAGTTGAATGTCGACCACTTGCAGTACTTAGCTTAGCTAATACTAATTCGCACTTAATCGAGCCAACATGTCATTACTGTTTAATCCAAGTACCTGTCTTAACGTACAGTCCTGAGTACATAATAATATGTAAGAGTCTTCTAATTATTTATTTCCTTTTCCAGTAAAAATATTTTAATATGTCTCATTATCTCCAGATCCGCCCATAATGGGTTTGGATAAATACAGAGCTACGTATTAGACGGATTACGGTATGCCCACTATGTATTCAGAATTTATACATGCATAAATATTACGTGTGTGTCTATCTAAGAATTATATTAGGTTTTTCATCAGTTTATCCCTCTCATCTCCCCTTTTCACACAAACGCATATCTCCGTATGTACCACAAGATAAGTAGAAGGATGAGCGATGCTACGCAGACAGACGAGCGAGTTGTGATTTATAAACCCACTAACCACTAACAGTAACTACATAATATATCATGCATTCTATAAGTACCTACTACATGTACCAAAAGTTTACTGTACACTACACTCGTGTGCATAATATTAAATTTATGCTAACAAACTTACAATTATTTATATGCACTTACGTAAATATCTTAAGATAGAACTAGGATTGCTTGGGCCATTCGCAATTAGAGCAGATTGTGTGTATAGTGAGATAACAGAGGACAACTAACTGTCTTTACCATGCATACTGATAATTAAACGCTGCTTTAATAATATGCTTTTTCAATGTTAGTACTATTAATAAGTGTACAATTAAATACACATGGTCCACTATCATTGAGATAATACTATGACGCTGAAAACTTCAAAGAAGTTATCGGGGAAGGATTTAGTATCCTTTCTGTATTGTGTAACCTAATAGATTTAAAAAATCCAATACATTGAAATTATTAATAGTTTCTATGCAGATTATGAAATCGCACATATTCCTTTTTTATAGGGTAGCTGTTTTAGGTTAACGCAATTAATGTATTTCAAGGAATTTGAGCACAAGTATGTGATACTGGAGAATACTGGATTCTAAAACGAGGCAGAGGCACAATGAAAAGCAGGACTGTTTATGATCTCTGACTTGTTGAGTTGCAACGTAAGATGCTCCGTTTATTGACTATGTCATGCCGAGGAGCAAATAAACACAAACACATTTCTTTCACGGAAACTCTTTAGAGATGAAGTAAATGGGAGAAATGATCTATGGATGTTGTGTGCAAGATTTGTCTCTATTTCTGATACTGAAGGTCAGCCAAACACAGCAAAGTAACGATAAATAAGTAACTAGCTAACAGCTTTGCACGAAGACTTATCATCTTGTTTGAATTTTGCATAGGGATTTCCTTATTAACTGTCAAAATTCGTAAGTTTGTTCAAGTGAACTTAGAACGTGATAAGTCGAGCGTTAAAAAATCAGTTCATAGGTCATTCTTCAATTGGATGTTTCATACTCCTGAGAGCCCAGAATGCCTACACAAATATGCCTGTGACTGTAAATTATGGAAAATATGTGTATTCGTTCTTATTAGCAAAAAAAGATTTTCCTTTCAACGACTCTGTAACTTTTCTGTGTTTTGACACTTGTTTTGACTCTAAGTTGTTGCTGAGTATTAATAAACGGTTTAAAAATGGCCAATGGGTAGGTTTACTTTGGGATGATTTGGAAAACAAATATTTTCTTACCATGTTTATTGAGAAAAGGCAGTCGCATGAGATGCTCCCTGATTTTCCAGTGAGGAATTAGTGAGTAGGAACGTTGGTAGCGAGCTTTTAGTCCTTTGCCACCATTTAGCGATAGGGCAGATTGCTCAGTTCCAATTCCACTTTTAAAATTAGTGTCAGTTGTCAGAGATCGATCCAACTTTTTCTTTCTACTTGTGGAGCCTATGCTATTGTATGTAGATGTGTTGGTAGGTATGGTGGATGAGGTCACATTTGCACTATTGTTCTGAAAAATGTTTGCATTCGATTTAGCGTGCTGTTGGAAATAATCATGTCGAGGAATAGTATTCAGACGAAGATTACATTCGTGATTTTTTAAGTGATCACTTTCACTATTGCAGCAATGGGGTAATGTATTTGACCCGATAAACTCATTCCCGCAACTACAGCGATTTCTTATCACCTCACAATGACAAAAACTATTAAGGTCTCCTGATTGCGATTGTGATTTGACTTTATGGTCGTTGCAAAAGCAATGTTCCTTGCTCGGGGCTTTCACAACTGTTTTGGGAATGTAGTGCATTCTGCTCGGTAGCGGCAGTTGTCTCAGATCCGACAACTTCCCGAGTTCATTTTCGTAGCTTTTACTCCTCTCTTCAATTTCTGTCGTCGATCTGATCAACAAGTTCTCTACTTCCAAATTCAACTGATCCAGCACACGATCATGTCTTTGTTGAACTTGAACCACCTCCGCTAAAATATCATCTGTGCTCGAAAAACTTTTAAAATGGTACGGCCCACTCGGCCCTTGGTTGATATATCGAGCAACATCCCGGATTTCCTCGTACTCATTCTCACTGCTCCCACTTGTGCTCCGAGAATTCGATTTGTCTCCTCCAAATGCATTAAACGGAGGTTGGTTCATTGGCGGAGATGAGACATTCGACATTAGCTCCGGCTGATGACATTGCACTGCCTGGGAGACACTCATGTCTTCTTGGATCTTAGAGTCATACACATACGAGTAAGGGTCATACTCTAATTGTTTCACGTTATTCCCAACCGAATCACTCCCTCCGACGAATTCCTTCCCATTCGTGAGATTCGGCACATTATTGCAGTTTGTTTGCTTGAGATCTTCGATATATCCTTCATCCAACCCACCGTTCACCTAAACATTGTCAATTAATCATTTTTGAAAAGGCTCTATTCTTACAAAGTATTCACATTTTTAGAATTCAACTTACCGAGAAATTTATTGGAGCTTTTTCTGGTACGAAAGGTAATTCTTGGGAAAATTGTGGTGGTTGCTTAAGGAAAAATTGATTGGTAGTGCTGTTATTGGGATGATTGGGTAAAGGAAGTGGGAGGCCGTAGTGGTGATGGTCCGGAACGAAATACTGTTTCTGGCTATTGTAATATAAGTTGCCTTGCATTGCTGGATGTTCTTGGGGATGGTAGTGGTACTGGTTATCCATCACTGGACGGAAATTAAACTCCGAAGCGACATTCGGATGGAACTGCTGAATGTGTGGGTCAACACCAACGGTCGATGAATTAATTAAGGGCGGTCTTACAGATGATGTCATCAGGGTATTCATACTCAGATTATTTGCATTATTGTAACGGCTATTGAAATTCTGATTCGGCCCTGGCCCAGAGAAATTCTCCCGCCCACTTGTTCCATTTCCATTAAACGCTTTTCGGTACGGAGACGCTGTGTAGCGCACTGAAAATGGCCAGCTCTGCGTGTCTTCCATTCCTCCATTGAAAGACATTTTCGGTTTCTGCAATGAAATACTTATTCCTTTATTAATCCATCCCCAAAAATGCATGCAACCGTATTATTACTGCAATTGACCTATTTGCATTTATATGTAGCACATCAAAACAAAAATTAAATTACAGAAATTAAAATGTGACATAATTTTTTTGGATAAACAAAAAATGATTTAAAATTCTTTTTAAAAGGAAAATTTACTAAAATATCATTAAAAAAGTCATTAAAATGATTAAAATCCAAAATCAATCCATGATTTTGCAGAATTCATGTATTTAATATATGGAAAAACAAAAGCCAAGAGCAGTTCTCGTGACATTGGCATTGAAAGTGACTGTCTTACGTAATGTTTCATTATGTCTCATGTCATCTCATAATCACAAGCTGTGATTCACAACCATAACAAAACAAATAAATAATTGCAGCTGACAAGCAGAACCACACTTTGCTATCAACTATCTGTTTGCTGATCTCAATTTTTTTGTTTGCTTAGATCCCAAACATGCATGCTTGCAATTTTTCATAAAACAATTTGCATAATATAATATCTTTTGCTTTATCTTTACTAATGCCAGCAAGAAATGGCCAAAATAATGCATTTTACAAATTTCATGGAAATTCAAGACTCATTAGATAATTCTATATAATTAAGTGAAATCCCTGAAAAAGTTATTTTTAATTTGTGCGAACTTACCAAATCTTAGGATACTTGTCTAAATTATAAACATAAGTGGGTATGAGACAATGGGGGACATTTGGACGGATTCCGTTTCGCTTTGCGCGCAGTTAAATGTTAAATTCACTTTTGTTCATTTCCTAGAGAGTTTTAACAGTGATAACTGGTTAACAATAAAAGAAGAGTTGCAATTTGTGAGTGTAGCTGGGTTGAACTGTAGTGGCGTAACTGTCAGTTTGTGTAGGAAATATCCTAACTGTGACAACTGTTAACTAAAACCATCAGTGGTTAAAGATCAAAAAACATTTAAAGAAATTAAAACTTTTTCAACAAGACGTGGCCATTTGGCCAGTCACCTCAGACACAATTGTACTGCACACTGCACTCAGCTACTCCTCGGCCTATACCTCTATAGCGTTACAGTTGTATGAATACACACAATACACTCTCAACTAAACTACTCACCTTGCATTGCATTACATATAAGCAAGCAGGAGCACAACAAATAGGTAAAGGTAATCTACCTGCAAAGGTAGGAAGGTAGAAAATTAGCTACATAAGTACATATCGGTATCTTCGCTATACCTACACAATAGCACTACTAATATTATAATAGGTATTAGAGAGTTGGCTGGGAATGAATTTATAGACGCGCCTATGTGAATATTCATGGAACCTTGTTAATTAGAGTAGCCATTATAATGTAAATGCCGTGAATTAATGTCATCTTATTTAGCTAAAAAGCAATGCATTTGCTTATTCTACGACATGAGACTTTATACTCAACAATTTATTTCCCTTCGTCCGTTTGGGAACTCCGTCCCTCCGCCAGTGTATTAATGTAGTTACAGCTTCATTGCGTTTTGTTAAAGTTATACATTTCAGAATTCAGCTTCCAGTGTATCCCAAACATTTTGATGAATTTCGATAAAAGAGTAGAAAGTAGTCCTATATATAGTAACACCTCAATTCAATTCGGATCCTATTGAGTATAAGGAATAATCTCTATCGATAACCCAATAACTGGATGTTAAAAAATGTGTTTTGCCTTCTTGATGTGTTAACAATTGTGGAGTGAATCTTCTTTACATAACTAGTACTGTAATACTTATACTGTTGATAATCAACTACTCTTAAATTCTAATTAAAATAATTTAGCTTTGTGTTTGGAGCATTTTTTATCTTATCTGCCAATAGATACCTATGTACTATTTAAGTCCTAGATAAATGTACTGAAAAAACCTCTGTGTAATGGTATAAATTAGTATTTATAGTGTTTGTACCTGTATGTACATGTATATGAATACTGGCTTCATTTTTAATCTTTTGTTATCCATTATTAAATTTAGTAGGGAGCCTGGGCTGAATAGGGGCACAAGCGATTGTCGCAGACAACCCTCTATCTGACATAGGTACAGATACAATGGAACGAAACGAACATCACAGAGAACATTTATTACTCTTACCTTAGGTTTACCTGTACTGTACTTTACCCTGTGAAACAACTAAGTTACCTTTACGTTAAGATCGTGAATCTATGTAAGTACATTAATATCTGGCCGTTGTTGCTTTGCGTTGAGCGTTGAAGGGAAAAACCTTCGAGTTGGGTTTAGTCTTTGCCTAGTTTTTTGTTCAGTTTAACAGATATAATAGAAATTATGTCTATGAAGTCTAAACTGAACTAAATGAATTGTTAAATAAAAGCTATTTCTATCTCAGCCGAGTACAGAATATTTCCATTAGAGATAGAATTTAATGAGAGTTTCATTAGACTTTCATACAGCTAATATAATTTTCATTTCATCTGTCAAGTAACATGAGTAATACTTACTTTAATAATTATAGTTTCACATCACATAAATCTTGTCTATAGAATAGATTTGGTAGGCATGTCTTATATAACAAGCTAATAATTATACCAGTACATAATTTTATGTCCAAGTTTAACAAAACGTTATGTTCCTACTTTACTAGCTACAATTATTTTAGTTTCATGTAGTCCAACTATTTTTAAGGCAGTAGGAATTCAGTTCGTCTTTGAAAAGTAACACGCTAAACGATTATTAACATTGACGGCCTACTTGGTGTAAGCACGAGTTATATAAAATACTTCCATGCATTTCAAAGAAATTAGAAGCATTTCTCAGCTCTACGTTATTAATATTAATTTTATTTTGATTTGTCAAACGCTTATTTTAGAGATATTTTAGAGAGGTGTTGCTGTCATAGACACTTTAGTAGATGGAGAGAATGCCGAGGATTTAGCAGGAATTTTGTCCAATGTTGACATTTTTGTTTTCAAGTGCATTGTCAAGTTGAAGAGCCTTTGGCTGGTATAAATACAATAGGTACAGGAGTTGAGAGGTGAGGCATTGAAATGTGGATATCATATTTATCATCGTACTGTATATAATAATAGGGGAATTGAAGTGTTAACCCTTCTTCGAATAGCCAAGACCAACTCGTTCAACAATTTGGGCTTATAGGTACTATGTCTGTTTGTTACGGTATAAAACATTGCATGCCAGTTGAATGCCTTTCTCAGCTATAGTTTTGTACTGTACAGATGTACTTCTTCTTCAGCCAGTCAGAGAGACGGTAGCCAGCCATCACACAATGCATTTCTCACCTGGCCAGAGCAAACAACGCATCAACAAGACGTTTCTTTTTCCAAGGAATGCTATAGGCCGAAGTGCTGAGGTGACCATAATATATTATTATCTGTGTTATGCACTTAAGGCCCATTATGCTAACAACACAAAGCTTATGTACACTTATAGACATAGGTACAATACAGGTATACCATACCTAATGAATAGTAATGATGTGCATGTATCTACATTATACCTGCACACAGCTAAATATTTTTTCCTTATGGACATAAGGTTTCTGCACACAGAGCTCCCTTGCGACAGAAACACACGGATATGCATTGTCAGCAAACAGTATCAACGCAACGTAATTATCCAGCCGAGAGAGCAAATTAATTTCTTATCTAAAATCTGTCAAATAATAAATTGTTAACCAGATAAATTGTGTGAAAATTTTCAGCCCAAATTCTGCAGTGTTTGCTTGCAATAATAGTATCAAAAATACCGAGTCCTATGGTGTCGTTTTACTATTTCTCCTGTCGGGAATATGAAATGCTACGAAGGAATTTATGAATCAATTTTGTTAAAAAGAAAAGATAAGGAAATGTTTTCAGACAATTCATTTCAATTTGCCAATCTCTAATAACGTGCTTTCAATTGTTATTTCCTATTTCATTTATATTGCAAGTAAACTTCTAATCTAATGATGCTTTTGTAGTGTCAACTCAGACTAAGGATAACTACAATTATTACATAATTAAGGAAATCCGAACTTTTATATCGCGTACCATAAATAATAAATCGTCCACGCAAATCGACCATACCATTTTAATTTCGATTGCGGCGCAAACGGAAAAAAGACAACCAGTTAAATTACGAAGGCAATATAAGTAAGAGAAATCATTTGGAAAACAAGCTATTTTTGTTTCTATATCATAAATTAGGAATCTGTTTTTCAGCGATTGCCACTTGTCGGATACCAGAGTTATTATTGACTGTGACTGTACTGAAATAAAGACAGAAAAATCGGGTTTTGATTTATTGCTACGAATTTCTAGGCAATGTGTATCCGATGGAATCTGCGGTAGGTAGCGTTAGTTATAGCAGTCGACCGCCGCGATTCGGCGGAGCCGAACAGGTGCATACTCTTTAACAATAGCCGGGTCTCTCCTATCTGCTTACGAGGCATGTATTATTTACATTACGTGAAGGAATACGACTTAAGAGTCTTAGCAATGACGATTTTGGTACGCTTCTGAAATTCAGTTAGGCTGTTGCCTTCCAGAGGGTATACATTTCAGTAGGAGAAGCTACTTAGGGCTTGCTTCAATGAAAATGATGGAAACTATTAGAATTTGTTTGGAAATCAAAGTTCTCGGCATCTAACTCTCTGTATGTACATACAAACAATAATTAACTTTAATGCTTACTTAGCATAAGCTGGTTTGATTTGCATGGCTATGAAAATGATTTGTGATATGTACCCCTTTTTAACGAAATCCTATATCCTAGAGCTCGTGTGATTTATTTGAATTTAAGTAATTTAACAAAGGCTGAAATGCCACTTGTTCGCACTTATTGTCTTCACTGCATATAGTAGATAACAAAAAAGTTATTTATTGCCCATACAGTTATCAGCAGAATTGTTCCTAGTACTTAATTCTTGAACTTTGACTAATGCTTACTTTTCGATTAGGTATTTATTCTTGGATTAATATAACATTGTAGGCGTATTAAAAATTCCACTCTCTGTTTTATGAAGTTGAGGACAGAGAATGCATATGTTGTATAATGTGGGAAATTAAAATTAGAGTATGAAACATGAGCAGATTAGCATGCACGATGGTAAAGAATGATAAAGTGGAATAATAGCTAAAAGTGTAGGGACTGACGTATATTGTGGATGGTCAGACAGGTTTTATATGGACTTTTCCCCATTGTGCTACTGTATTAACTTTCTTACAATTACTCACAATCAAAGGAGCTTGATGCATTTATTGTCAGGAGATAGGAATGTGTCTAACCTAGTAATACTTGTCCGTACATACTTACCTATTTATAATGTAATGGATATCATCATACCGTGATAATTCTGATAATAAATTCCCATGCAATACTTACCACACATAAAATAGACACTCACAAATGTACATCAGGGTGAGAAATTGCAACTCTCTTTAGGAATATTAGCACAAGTGGTTGGTTTCTTGGTTTATTTATGACGCCTACACCGGCCGACGGCTCTACTGCATTTGCATGGTGACCTCCAGTTGAAAGGATTAGAAAAATTTTCCGGATATGTAGCGGAATACTAATTAAGTAATATTATAATATAAAATTGGAGCTGCATTTGCCTGGGAGCAAAGTCCCTAGTCATGACATTCGTATATGGCAATGCAACAAGATGAACTATGGAACTGACTATATAAGGGCAGCTGTGAGAATGCATTTCAAGAAATCATTAGTTGGCATCATCGCAATTTTTTTATAAAGGATATGGCGACACATTGCAATATTATTTTATTTTACTTTTTATGGTGAACAGTAACAAGTTTGATTGGAGAAAGAGGGATTTGTTCAATGGTTGATGCAGAGAGTCCAACTTCATCTTTCTGTTAATAAATTCCAAATAATGGGACTACAAACGTAGAGCGTTGAAATTCGACGTTATTATGCACAACAAGGATTGGTTGACAGAGCTAAATAGAACTACTTTTGCTTAACTGTAAATTAAAAAGAATAAATTGAACAGGCATTGTAAGTGGTAATACGAATTTAATTATGATATTATTAACGACATAAAAGAAGGTATTTACTACAGAGCAGAGTTAAGATAAAAGTACAGATATTGACAGAAATGTTAGGACTTCAAAAATTACACGAAAGTATAATTCCTCACAGAATCTTACATTACCAATGGATTACATTTGATTAAA